>JAJDFF020000013.1:0-103519 GCA_021527025.2 Geoglossum cookeanum
ATGACTACAAAGAAGCTATCCGCGAGGCAGGCTCGCTGGGCAGAGTACCTATCACGGTACTATTTCAAGCTCGCATATCGAACCGGCAAGTCGAATGAAAGGGCGGATGCCTTGAGCCGGAAGCTCGAGGATACCTCGGCCCAAAATCGGATAATTGCCGCTCATCGAACCCAAGTACTCCTCCCGCGAGACAAGCTCGCCCGCGAGGTAATACAGGACCTTCAGCTCGCGCCCGTCGAAGCACGCTCGTACAGCACCGAGGAGGGCCGCGACAGCATCGAGTTAATAGATAAGCTCTTAAGCGCGAACCGAACCTCCCCCGAGCTCGAAGAGCTTCGAGCTAAAGCAAAAAACGAGACGGAAGGCATATGGCAACTCCGAGACGGCCTACTCCTACGGTATGGAAAACTATATGTACCGAACGGCCAGCTGGCGAATGGAATGTCCCTACGAACAGCCCTCATTAAAGAAGCCCACGAGCAGCCCCTAATGGGCCACCCGGGGCGAACCAAACTACGGCAACTCCTCCAGAGCCGATACTATTGGCCGAACCAAGGGAAAGACATTGACCAGTACCGCGACAACTGTCATACCTGCCGGCGGTCACATGTGCCCCGAGACAGGAAGCCCGGCCTCCTCCACCCACTACCCGTCCCTGCCCGTCCGTGGCAGCATATATCTGTCGACTTTAAGAAGTGTCCCGAAAGTAGAAACGGGCATAACATGGTCGCTGTCTTCGTGGATCGCCTGAGCAAGCGGCCCATTACCGTACCCGTGAGAGACACCATAACTGCGAGAGAGCTCGTGCCCCTTTTCCTCTCGCATGTGATTCGACAAGTAGGAATACCCGACACTATCGTATCCGATAGAGGCCCCCAGTTCGTGTCAGACTTCTGGAATGAATTCTGCTCGAGAATAGGCACGAAGCTCAAACTATCCACCGCGAACCACCCGCAGACAGATGGGCAAACAGAGATCGTCAACCAGTACTTTGACCAACGCCTTCGACCATATATAAATTATTACCAGGACGACTGGGACGAGTGGGTCGCCATGATTGACTACCAACAATCCGCACTATGGCACGAGACCATCGGGCAATCCCCCTTTTTCACGGAAAAGGGCTACGAACCTCGAACCTCATTCGATTGGGACTCACGAACCAACTCGAGCACGCCCAAGGAGAGACTTAATCGGGACGAAGCTAAGTCGCTTGTCGCCCGGCTCAACGAGGCCTGGCAGCATGCAAAGGATAACATGGCACGAACCCAGGAGAGATATACAAGACAAGCCAATAAGCACCGACGGGAGGTAGACTTCGATGTGGGCGACAGGGTCTGGGTGACAACGAAGCACTGGAAGAATGACAGACCGAGCCGGAAGCTCGCGAGCCAGATGGAAGGACCATACAGGATCCTCGAAAAAATAGGGCATTCCTTTAAGCTCGAGCTACCAGAATCGATGAAGGTGCATCCAGTTTTTCATGCCGAGAAACTACGAAAGGACCCGAACAACCCCCTACCCGGCCAGTCGAACCCCGAGCCCGCGCCACTAGAAATACAAGACGGCGAGACCGAATACGAGGTGCAACGTATCCTCGCAGTTAGGCTCGTACGGGCAAAGTTAAAGTACAGAATTCAATGGAAAGGATGGGACCCAGACCCAGAGTGGTACCCAGCCTCCTCACTAAGTAATAGCCCTATCGCCCTACGAGACTTCCACGAACAGAATCCTACGCAGCCTGGTCCTCCAAAAAACCTCAAATATTGGCTAGAATGCGCTCAAAAAGACGTGTATCCGGATGCCCGCCCTGACGACGACAGCATGACTGCAAGGAAACCAAGCTCGAGGACGAGCTTACTTCGAAGGGGAGGGTAATGTTACGAACCTCCGACCTAGCCTCCACGAGCCGCATCGAGCCGCATGAGCTCATCACCAGACCCACGAACCTCGCGCAAAGCCCTCGAACCTATACGCGGACCTCAACCGCGCTGCCCAACGAACTTACGGACCCAACGAACCTACGGACAGACCAACCGCGAACCACTACCGCTCGTAGCATAGCCAGCAGGCCCAACCGCGGCTGGCATGGCGCGTGACAATTCGTGGCGGGTTCGAGAGTTTCCTCTTCTTATGTATATAAACGCGAGGCCTCCTTCTATACCTTCTCTCTTCTTTAGCTTTGAATCGTCGAATAGAAGTAGTCCTACATTGCTTTCCAAGCACCCGGAATCTACGTTCGTAACAGCAGTCCTTTAGGGGTCAGCGATTAGTTCTTATTAAGAAGTCATCAAGAAGTTACCTTAATCTTGTCTCTCATCGCTAGAAACCTAGCCGGCGCTCCTACGGATCGCCTGTAGCACCCTGATGGTGCAGCTAACTGCTTGCCCATTGATTCATTGCCTACGAGACGTCTATATACACTGCGATCGACACACTACCAGTACCATGATGAGACACCTGTGGGAAGGTGTCTCAGCACTCCTTATAGCTTAAGACACTCGTGATAAGTTCAAGAGCTTTTCTTTCTCATATATATAAATACAAGGCCTTCTTCTACACTTTCTCTTCTTCTTATCTTTGAATCATCGAATAGAAGTAGTTTAACTGCACTTTCCAAGCAACTAGATTCTATGTTTATGATAGTCAGGTTTTACTAAGGGTTGCTAATAGCCCACTAGGTAGGCTACAAGTAAGTATAATATTAGAAGGCAAGAGGATCAATTCTAGTATATAGAAGAACTGATTGCTGGCTTTCTCTTAAAGTTCAGCTGATCGACTAAATACAGTAAAGGAAACTATATAGAGTTACTTTACTGCATGGTATTCTTGTAATCAGCATAGGTTCCTGATAGCCAGAAGTAGTTTGGGTAGTCCGATGTAGCTTAGAGCCTCCTTTTGAGAGCCTCATTGTTAGTACCTTACAGTTTGTATGAAGAGAAACTATAAATTTAGCCTTAGGAAATAGTCTGTTAATTTTTGTGAAATAGTATTTTGCAGAATAACTTTCCTCCTTATAGCATTGTGTCAGGAGCCTGCGCTGGCCGCAGGAATGCTATGCAGCAGGGTAACCCTATGTAGTTTCCATTACTGTATTTAGTCGATCGGCTGAGCCTCAGGAGGAAGCCAGCGATCAGTTCTTCTACATACTAGAATCGATCCTCTTGCCTTCTGACATCGTATCCACTTGTAGCCTACCCAGTGGGTTGTCAGCAACCCTTAGTAGAACTCGGTGCTCCAACCAAGCTTACATACGTCTATGTCAACTCGCCGTCGTGCCATCAGCGACCAGGCCAGCTGGACAGTGTCACACTGCCATAACTACCCTAGGGGTCCCTGCAGGAGGCGACCCTTACACATTGATAGATTTGTCGCTCTTTCTTTATAAGAGTGATATCAAAATAAAGATGTATAGTCACAACTGGGTCAGAAATTCCAAAAAAATCGTACAAGACTTGGTTTTATCTGAACAGTACCCATAGTGGATGGAAAGATGGAATATATATATATTAGAGTGGGGAGGGGTGCTGATTTGGGCTCCCTTCGATTTTACACTTGTGAGGTACTGTGGAGAGTATCGGGGCCGGTGGGTAGGGTGCTCAAATGCTCTCGTTCGCGTGCCTCTATGCTACGTGAAAACGAGCGGCAGCGAGGTAGGTAAGCTACCCGCGCCAAGAATTCTAGCTAGTCGCCCAGGCTCAGATTCTGCCTCCACAGTACTGAGCGATGAGGCAGCGCTTAGGATCACTTATGGCAGTAGAACGTCACGGTGGAAACACCTCAAAAAATGGCAGTAACAACCATCGTTTTTGGAGGCCTTTTCATCACAAATACCATTTTATATATATATACATGATGCATGCATGTATATGTGTGTGTAGATGTATGTAGATGTATGTACAAATATATTATATATATATATATATATATATATACATGTACAGTCCAGTCGCACTGCAAAGAATCTCGCATGATAGCGTTGTAGGAGGAATATGAATACGCGGCTCCACTTCGATCCCCAGGCCCAACCATATTCTTGCAGCACGACTCGACTGTATATATATATATGTACAGACATACACAGGCATCTGCCCTGGGTAGTAAATTGCCGTAAATTGCAGTACGGTCCAGTACATGCTCTTCGCCGCCATTTGAGCCACGTCCTCTATCGTAGACATGTGTCTGGGCAAAAGTGCCCCCCTTCCCCCCTCCCCCCCACTCCACCCATGCTTGAAACGGCGCCGAGCACTCTACATATCACAAAATACACCTGATCGGAATAAGGGGAGGCGCCCAAATAACGGCTCGGGGCTTCCAAGGGGCGCTCCACTGATTGTTTCCCGCGTGCGTTCTCACAAACCTGAAGCACAAGCGGGACCGGCGAGTCGCGCAGACCGTCAATGCCTTCGCTAAGTGCTCTAATGCGCCCACACGCTGGTCCAACCAGCACCTCAGGACCCGCTCTCCGGTTCGGCCTGTCAATGCCTGCGGCGTAATGCGAAACCATCCTATACTTGTGTACCTGCACCATCGAGAACGAATACGTGTGCCGACGGATCGGCGTCTTAAATGCCCCTAATTGCACTGGTCTTCATCACTGTCTGCCCGCCCGCACAAACTTTTTGGCAGCGAGAGTTTTCGCGGTCCGTCGAGGCTCCTTCCTCCTTCATGTCCTGCATATCCTCCTTGAGCCTTTCTGTTTTCCTCTTCCCTTCAAACGCTGCGCTTTCGACTGCCGGGCTCAAAGCGTGATTGCTGTGCATCATCTGGCCCCGAAGGAGCAAGTGAGTGAGTTGGCGAAGCGTCTCTTGGAACGCACAGAAACACTAGGCTACTTTACTAACGATAGCTTTTCGCCGTTAAGGAATTTTCGGCGCGTATTCCACTCGCTTTTTCACTTCCAGTCAGTCTGTTCGGCAGGTTCTGAACAATACGATCGTGACGCAAGACCCGATTTTCATTCAATCTCGACATTCGCTTGGGAAGAGTGGTGCTCGGTCACTGTATCCTGTGGCCTGCGTGTTGCTTGGGTCTGGTGGTCCACAGGTGGAGCAGTAGACATGAGCGGCTTCGAGCTATCAGGGGACCTGAAGCCGTCGGAAAGGTCAAGATGGCCGCCCTTGACACGGATGATGATGTCTGGGGATATACCAGAGGGCCAGAAAGAGCTCGCGATGAAGGACAAGATTGACCGCTGGTAAGTTTGTTAATCCAGTTATAGCCGGGGGCGGGTTCTAACTGAAATTAGGATGGTAAACGAAGGGTATCGTCGACTGTACGTACATGCAGGAACAGCACTAGCTTTGCCCCTCTAATATTGCCCCTAAAGGTTCGTGATGATATTTGCGGCGGTACATATAATGATATTTATATTCGGTTTCCTAAATTATTATCTCAAGGTAAGCGTCTCGATGACCTTATCTGTGGGATTGCTAAATCAACGTGTCGTAGGACAATCTAGTTACAGCTCGATCGGTTTTCGGACCCACATACTCAGTTGCAAGGTCTGCGGCATTGGTACTGCATTTTGATGTCGCTCTCATTCTCTTCCGTAAGCAGTTATTGAGTCTAAGTGACATGATTGGGAAGGAGCTAATGGTGGCCCAGCTGTGTGCCGTACGCTCATCTCTCTCGCAAGGCAAACGCCCTTGAATGGAATTATCCAATTTGGTACGCTACCTTGGCTATTAGTGTGCTAGAGAGTTGGCTAACAAGGGACTAAAGACAAAAACATATCCTTTCACAAGCGTAGGTTACTCGCCATAGCAGCCTTTTATTCTCAGCTCACTAATTCGTCACAGTTGTTGCATGGTCAATCTTTCTCTTCTCTTGGGTTCATACAATTGCTCACTGGAACAACTTCGCCCAACTTGCCGCCAAAAACAAGCTCGGATTCAAAGGTTTCCTTGAGGCTAATTTCGTGTCTGGTCCCGGCTGGACAGGATATATCATGCTCGCCGCAATCACAGCAATGGCATTCACCTCCGCCGAAAAGCCTCGCCGCGCGAATTTTGAGAGATTCTGGTACACCCATCACTTATTTATCATCTTTTTTCTCGCGTGGTCTGTTCATGGTGCATGGTGCATGATCAGGCCCGACTTTCAGCCCTTTTGTGACGGCACTGGAGTTTTTTGGGAGTACTGGATGTACGGTGGATTTATCTATCTTCTAGAACGGGTTCTCCGAGAAGTACGCGGGAGGCACAAGACGTTCATCACCAAGGTCGTTCAACATCCTAGTAACGTGGTAGAGATACAAATAAAAAAGGAAAACACTAAGACCAGGGCTGGGCAAGTATGTTATGTTCGAAAATGGGTCTGACGGGCAACCATGCTGACGTCTTTGCAGTACGTTTTTATATGCTGCCCGGAAGTATCAATCTGGCAATATCATCCCTTCACACTCACAAGTGCACCTGAAGAGGATTATATTTCTGTTCATGTTCGGTGCGTTGGTGACTTCACCAGAGCGCTAGGGCGGGCCCTCGGTTGCGACTTTGAGAAGAAAGGTGGCGGCGACTCAAAGGTCGTTGGTGTGAGTAAGGATGGAAACAGCGTGGAGGTGGACCCAACGATCCGGAGGATTCTGCCTAGAATTTACGTTGATGGGCCATTCGGTAGTGCTTCGGAGGACGTATTCAAGTACGAAGTGGCGCTGCTCGTTGGTGCTGGTATTGGAGTCACACCTTTCGCGTCGATCCTGAAGAGTATCTGGTATAGGTTGAATTACCCTCAGAAGAAGACTCGTTTGCGGAAGGTATACTTCTTCTGGGTTTGCAGGGACTTTGGGTCGTTCGAGTGGTTTCGATCACTATTGATGGCAATCGAGGCACAGGACATTGGCAACCGAATTGAGATCCATACGGTTGGTCTCTCCATCATTCTCCTCATCTAACCGCCTCACTAATATGCTGGGGCTTATGTAGTACCTCACTGCAAAGATCAAAGCCGACGATGCCACAAACATCATGATCAATGACGCAAATGCCGACCAAGATGCAATTACGGGCCTCCGTTCTCCCACAAGCTTTGGTCGCCCGAATTGGGATGTTATCTTCAAGTCGATCCGAAAGATACATGAACCCGCTGATGCGGGAGTGTTCTTCTGTGGACCAAAGGGTCTAGGTAGTCAACTGCACATCAAGTGCAATATGTTTTCAGACTCAGACTTTTCATTTGTGTGGGGCAAGGAAAACTTTTAGAGGTGCTCACCCTTCGATACCCAATACCAAGCGGGACTAGAGGAACGAAAAACCCGCACAGGCGCTGAAATATTTGTATATTTTTGTGAATGGCGCTGTAAGCATTTAACTTTCACTTTTCTAACAGCGCGGCATTTGATGGAGCTCTCTTTTTAATTCCTTTTTGGCTTTTCCCCAGCTTAGTGGAATCGCCACGTATATAGTAGTGTATTTGCAGAAACCGTGCTCCTGTATCTTTTGTATTGAGCTGGATGGCCATGTCGCTGGCACTCGACGGAAAGCCTCGAGCGAATGAGCAGGTCATGAGCTGCGTTGTAGATTTAGCCTCATTTCTGCTTTATTCCCGACCTTTTTTTTCCCCCGTTTTCTCCCTGGAATATGGATTAGGGAGAATGGAAAGTATTCCGTCCAGAAGGCGACTCGGGTCCGTTTATGATAGTCTGCGAGCATATGTAGATTATGCTTCCCGAATAGGCGCCTACCCGATCCGATTAGGCTCCACGTTTGTTTTTTTACCTTGTAGACTCCGTGGCTACTCTAGAACGCCATGTGCCGTTGGTGATGGTGATGGTAATGATAATGCACCGAACAGACAGATTAAAAGGCCTCGTGATCTCTAGTCCCCACTACTAGCTCTCATTCTCCGCCCGCCGGTGATCGTAACCATCTTCTCGCTCCTCCCGAGCGTAGGCGTTTGCGACCTCTCCGATACCTCTCGTGGGCTGTCTAGCCCATCCTCCCCAATCTGTCCCATCCCTTCCGGATCGACGAGTCTCAAACCGGGTTGCATCCTCCCAGATGGCAGTTGCGCTAAACCACCACTACCGCCGCTATTGCCACTTACTTTCACTTCTCTCCTCGAGCGCTCCGCTAGCAAACCCTTAAAATACACTTCTGCCTGCACGGTACTAGAGTAGGAGAGAGGGGTCCAGGAGTAGTAGTTCTGAGGGAGTGAGTTCGCCGAAGCAAAGTGCAGCGTTCGGAGGGCCTTGAGGGAGCCGTAGGCAGATGCATAGTGGAGCGCTGTATTTCCGACGTCGTCGGTTGCATCGGGATCAGCCTGGTGGGCGAGGAGTATGTTGATTGCAGAGTCGTTGCCAGACTTGGCAGCCGCCATAAGCTTGAAAAAGGGGGAGGGCATTAGCAAGAAAGATATTGGGAATTTCTGAGAGTGCTTACAGCGGTGAGACCGGACTTGTTGCGGACGGAAATGGCGCGGGGGAAGCGGCTGGCGATGAGGTGGACAACTTCTTCGTGGCCAGCAGCAGAGGCGACCATTAGTGCGGTATCGCCATCTGCGTTGCGCGAGAAGCCCTCGTCTTCGTGGCCGGCTCCGATGAGGAAGGCCTGGTCAACCGGTACTACACCGTCAGCCTGAGTCATAGATTGGCACGCGGTAGGCCTGGATGACAGGGCGCGACCAAGCCAAAGCCTGGGGGGGAGAGAGTTGAGCAGAGTGCAAAATCGTAAAATAAAAATCGGCATACAGCAATGGCTACTAGGCCTTCTCGCGCCGCAACATGCAATGACGAATCCGCTCGCTGGTCCGGGTTCCGGAGCACCTTCGGGTGGTTCTTGACGATGCGACGCACGAGGAGCAGGTCGTTTCTGTAGATGGCGCGGCGGAGGCGGATTGACGGGTCGATCCTGTGGACTCTAGTTAGTCTGTTTATCCCAACGGAGAGGGGGGGGCTTTGAGTCAGTTGCGTACATGGATGGTATGTGGAGTGCGGAGTGCGGTATGCGGAGAGAGGAGGAGAGAGGAGAGGGGAGAGGAGAGAGGGGCGATGTGCGAGAAGGCGGATGGCAGGGAGAGGCAGTGTGCTGGACTAGGGCTGGGGGCGGGTGCCGGTGGTGGTAGTGGAGGTGGTGGTGTGGTGTGGTGGAGCTGGTGCTGGTACTGGCGCAGGTTGCTGGTGCTGGTGCTGGTGCTGGTGCTGGTGCTGGTGCTGGTGCTGGTGCTGGTGCTCCTGGTCCTGGTACTGCTGCGTTGTGCATCGACGCTGGGCGCGAACCCTAACCCAGCGTTCCTGGCGAATCAGCGAGCGCGCCGCCATGTTGATCTGCTGCGCACGCCGCCCAGTATATAAACTCGCCCACACCCGCACGCCCCGCGTCTGCGATCTGGTACTTGGCCCAACCCACAACAAACCCCCTCTCCCCCTCTGTCCATCCGCCCACTACTCTCGTCCGCCGTTCTGTCTATCGTGCCTGTGCCCCGTCTCGTCTTGCTTTTGCAATATCCCCAGCATCCCTAATTGTCTAATGGCTCCAAAGAAAGCTGCTCCTGCTAAGAAGGCCGCCGCCCCGGCGAGTCATGCCTCCTACAAAGGTCTGCACCCCCCCCATGCCTCTGGCGCATTCGCGCCGTCGTCGCGTCGACGCCACACGCTTGTTGCTGTGTTCTCCCCGCTCTTGCTGACTTGGCTCTGCAGATATGATCAAGGAAGCAATCCTCAATGTGTGTATATCGCTCTTCGCGCCTCGTTTCGTCTGTTGTTCTGAGGCTGGTCTTTCCCGACCGCAGCCATGGCAGTGGGAGTTTTCTTCAGCTGGCAATTCAAGATCGGTAGCTAATCTGTCGTCTACTATCACAGCTTAAGGAGCGAAATGGCAGCAGGTTAGTGCGCGGCTTTCTTTTGCTCGCCGGCGTGTTTTGTTTACTATCTACCGCGAACCTCCTTGACCTGTATTCGCTGACTCGTGTCTTCTCAACAGCCGTCAAGCAATCAAGAAATATATTCAGGCCAACAACAAGATCACCGCGACATCGGCTGCCTTTGATTCACTATTTAACCGTAACCTCAAGGCCGGTGTCACTAATGGGGATTTCACCCAGCCCAAGGGTAAGCGTTTGTCATTCTTCCCCGGCCTCTTTTCCGCTCCACACTGAGTGCGATTGTCCACAATCGCTTCCGTTGGCGCTATTGGAAAGCTGTGTCTTGCATCGCCTTTCCCCATCTTTCGCTTTGTCTACCCATCGGCCCCAAGTATCTACGCGTGCCCTAACAAGCTTGTGTTCATTTAGGTACATCTGGTCCGGTGAAGCTCGCCAAAAAGGAACCCACGAGCAAACCTGCAGCCCCTAAGGCTGCTGCGCCAAAGGCCGCCTCTACCACCACCAAGACCGCCCCGAAGAAGGCCGCCCCGGCTAAGAAGGCAGCTCCAAAAGCTGCGCCCGCCCCTAAGAAAGCTGCAGCCAAACCAAAAGCGAATGCCAGCAAGCCCCGCAAGGCAACAGCCGTGGTAAGCTTCGAAACCCGAAACTCACTACTCGCGCGTATTGGAGATTGATTTGAATATAGGCCCCCGCTGTGACAGAGAAGCCAACAATCCTCAGCAAGACTAAGTCAGGGCGTGTGACCAAGACCACTGCTCCCCAGACCAAGCCCGCAAAGAAGGCTGCTCCAAAGAAGGCTACAGCCAAAAAGCCGACACCCAAGAAGAAGGCTGCGGAATCCACGGCCGCATAGGCGACCTATAGTTCCCTTTGCCTTTTTCTGTGTCCATATTATACCTGTCATGCAGCTGGAGCCATGGCAGGCCGGTATCATCTAGGGGGGTACAGCTTTCACGACACGACCAGTCTTGAATCCATGTAACGTATTTCCTTTGTCAACACGGGTTCTCGGGGTTATTGGGGATCTTCCTCGCGCAACATATCACTGCGGGGACCTTTTTCCGTCCTCCCATGTTTGTATCGCAGTGTGCTGCTGTGGGGGAGATTACAACTTTATCTGGTGGTATTTTTTTTCTGCGTCTGTCGGGTCGGGTCTTTACTCGGAAATTTTTTTTTTTTTTTTTTTTTTTAATTCTGTCCTCCGACTTGATCTGTTCGTTATTGCCCCATCCACATCCCTTTGTGGTCTGGTTTGTTCTTGCAATTGGATTCTGTGTCGGTGCTGGACACGAATAAAATCGGTAGGGACGCATCAACAGCTAGGCTGCTTGAAGGGATCTTGTACAACTAGATGTCAAATTCATATCCAGGTCTTGACACGGGAATAGATTCTAAAAGCTGTCTGATTGCGAAGACTGCTGCCTTGTTGTGAAGCGGGCGTCTGCAGAAGGGTGGAGCCTCGTTGCGGCCAAAAGCATAGGTGTGCATTCAAGCCAGCCATAAGACAATACTCGAGTACCCTCACGATCGCCGCGAAAAAAAAAACCAAGTGTAATATTATTTTATTTTTTTTCATGTTTACCCTTTGTTTTGGGATCCAGGTGGTGGCCGCCCGAAATATCTTCCGAAACCAATGCTGCAGAGGACGTCTCGAACGCCCCAGGAAAACAAATCATAGACAGGAACTGCTCCAGGACTGTCGGCGCCCGTTTTACCTATTAATCTACTGTGGTTTGGGCTCAGAGGGGCAGGCTGCTGCCGCAGGAACTCTGGGGACCTGGAGCTTGGAGCTTGGAGATTCGAGATGGGAGATGGGAGATGGGAGATTTGTAAGGGGGGAGGCTGTGCTCGGCGTGGTGCTCTGTTGTATCGTTGCCATGCATGTATCTCGTATCTTGTACAAGTACAGTACATACGAAATACTATGCAATAGCTGCTACTTGTTGCACAGAGTACGTACTATTTTGCATGTCTTTGGGCACTAGAGAAGACCAGAACCCACAACGAATTAACCAACTTCTACCGTGCGACAATTACATTACTGCCGCTTGCCTCTTGCTACTACCTGCTACTTCTTGCTACAGTACTACTTGCTACCTCTTGCTGCGGTACTACTTGTTACGACTTGCTACGACTCACCACGACTTGCTACTACTTGCTACTTGCTACTTGCTCCGTGCTGCTCGGGGATCGGCAAACGGAACAAGCCAACAGGTTTCCGGGCGGTGACGGCGCCATCGCCGCATCAAACCACCATCCGCCTCCTCTGGGGCATCTGCTCTCCCGTCTCGTTCTGATTCTGATTCAACTCGCATCGGTCTCTGTGCCCGCCAGACTCGGTGAAGCGGAGAGGGGATGACCCATTTCCACTGATTGGCCGGTAGCACGACTTGGGCTGGCAAGGAAGCGCGTTCGACCTTTCTTCTGCCCCGACTCTCTTGGGATAGGCCAGAGACACCGCTCGACGGATACGTAGACGCTTCGGCACGCTGCGGAGCCATCGTGCTGCACGACTCCTCAATCACAAGAACCCCTTTCCCCCGCTGCCCTCCGCCGAGTGGCATCTGGCGCCATAGCCACCGACACCCGCTATCAGGTGGGATATATTCCTTCTTCCGCATCTGGGCTTGGCGGTTTGGCAGTAAACCTCGATCCGGCCCGCAGCTCGAATTCGTCCTCCGTGCTGCACCATACCGTGGGAACCGGTAGTTGGAGTCGTCGAGCTGGGCATCTGCTCGCAAGAGACCAGCCGTCCAGCTCGCTCGATATGCCCTCGTTCGTGGCTGATGAAGCTGTGCTACCAGTCCACGCCAGCGCAACCCCCAGCTCGCAGCATCCGTCACATGAAAAATCGTTCACCTCCCCGTTTCTCGTCAACACAACTATCTACGGGTCCGACTCGGTGAATGGAGACAGCTACAGGGTGTCGGAGAGCAACCTTCAATCGGTGCCAAACGGCCGATCTAGCATTTCGGCGGCCACGTACGACCGTGAGAAACTAGCTTCGAGAGAAGGCAGCTCGCCGTCGCTCTCGAACGGCGTCGAGCCCCAAGAGAACGGGAGGAGGGGCTCAGCAACGGTGAATGGTCTGTCGGCAGCAGGAGCCGATGACACTGCCCACACTCACCAGATGCTAAATGGAGCCATGCAACCTCCAGGATCGCGTTGGTCTGGGCCCCCAGACATGGTAAATGGCGATGGAGCAGCAAGCTCTTCCAAGTCGAACATATCCACCCCCCCACAGTCATCTCACTCCCAGATTGCCCAGAGTATCCCCCCATCTTCAATTCCCTTGAACAGTACTTCTATCCCTTCCCAGAGCAGGTTTTCATATCCACCAAACGTCCCCACACCTACCTCTACACCAGGAGCTGTATCTACTACTTCCTCCACACAATATCTCGCTTCCACTCAACTACGACACCGACATACCCTGCAAGTGCCAAAAGTGGCGACAGGTCGAACTTCCCGGGACCTTCCCGCGTCGACTTCAAATTTCTCAGACGAAGCTACTTCTAGCTCCGGGCACTATTCACCCCGAGAGCTCGGTGCAAGGCGAACATCGATCACGCTGGGAAGACGGACCACACGCTCAATCAACTCTGATGTACATGTCGATGAGATACCCCAAGATGATGATGCCGTGCGATGGACAGAGGCGATTCGGCAGAAGAGAGCGAGTAAAAGAAAGAAAAGGGAGGACGAAGACGATGATAGGGTGGTGGTTGGAACGAAGGTGGACCAGAACCACGTCAACTGGGTGACTGCCTACAACATGTTGACCGGGATAAGATTTGTTGTGTCGAGAACAAATGCGAAGATGGATCGGCCACTCACAGATGCGGATTTTGAGGCGAGGCACAAGTTCTCATTTGATATGTGAGATATCTATCCCCCTGGCGTATAGAGTTGGGACGTACTAATAATGTGATAGTACCGGGAACGAGTTGACTCCTTCAGCAAAGTACGATTTCAAGTTCAAAGATTACGCACCCTGGGTCTTTCGTCACCTTCGGACCAGGTTTCGACTAGATCCTGCCGATTACCTCATGTCCCTAACTAGTAAATATATATTGTCAGAACTGGGATCGCCGGGGAAGAGTGGAAGCTTCTTCTACTTCTCCCGAGATTACAAGTACATCATCAAGACAATCCACCATGCAGAGCATAAATTCCTGAGAAAGATTCTCCGGGATTACTACGAACACGTTGAAAATAACCCCAACACACTCCTTTCTCAATTCTATGGATTACACAGAGTCAAAATACCGTACGGCAGGAAGATACATTTTGTAGTCATGAACAATCTGTTCCCCCCGCATCGGGATATCCACCAGACGTTCGACCTTAAAGGATCGATGATTGGTAGAGACTTCAAAGAGGAGAACTTGGCATCAAACCCTCGAGCGACATTGAAGGACTTGAATTGGCTACGCAGGGATCTCCATTTGGAATTTGGCCTGGCGAAAAGGCAAATCTTCGTTTCCCAGATAGAGCGAGACGTCCGGTTACTCCAAAGACTGAAAATAATGGACTACTCGTTGCTCATTGGCATTCACGACCTACAGAAGGGAAATGAAGAGAATCTACGGGACAAAACCCTGCAAGTATTCCAACCAGGTGGAGAGAGAAACGAGGAACCACAGAACAACATGCTATTACGGACGCCATCTAAGCTGGAGAATGCAAGAAAGGCGAGGGAGCTACGTGAGATCATCAAGAAGGAAAAGCCGATACCTATGGATAAGAGCTCGAATAAGATGCCGGACGAGATCCTCGAGCGGAAACACTTTGCTTTCTATGGTGACGACGGTGGGTTTCGAGCCACTCATGAAGACAATCGACCTGGCGAAGAGATATATTATCTCGGAATCATCGATTGCTTGACTCATGTAGGTTCCTTAGAGCATCTGGGTTGTTTAATTACATAAACTAATGAGAGCGTCTCACCACAGTATGGAATGCTTAAAAAAGCCGAAACGTTCTGGAAAGGCTTGTCACACCCAAAGGCACAAATATCGCCAATCCCACCAGAGGCTTATGGCGAGCGTTTTCTCCAATTCATCACTAGCAACACAAAGAGCAAGGAGGAGGCCGAACGGGAAAAACAGAGCATGCCGAGTGAAGACGGCGGTGTCCGTCACTCCACCCAACTCTTTTCCCGCTGGTCCTCTGACAACGCAGCCGAAAGAGCCGAGAAGCAGGGCATAAATGAGGAGGATCGTCTTCAGAGAACCCTCACCACCGCCCGTAGCCCCTCTACCGAGCGTACCAACGGTGTCGCAGGCGCTACACTGCCAGTCGTCGAAGAGGCAGGTGAGGCAGGCAGTACCAGTGGCCGGAGTCGCAACGGAAGCTTCCGCAGGGAGGACACTCCAGCGCGAGCGCCACCACCGCCTCCACCTCCGGACGAACCCACACGCCCTCCCCCGCCGCTGCCGGAGAAGGACGACCCTGCTCGTATGAAGCCCTTGCCGTCACCTCCGACAACACAGCTGTTACCTCAGCACATGTCAGGGAAACCGGTACAGAATGGCCCAGAGGATCTAAAATTAAGAGTTGCGAGGGTCTCTTCATGACGGGAATCCACCCAGCTCTTCATGTTTCTATTTTTGCTTTGTTTACGCTTTATAGACGGACGGTGCGGGCACAGAATCAACCCCCTTGTCTTTGTTCCCCCTTTCCCCCTCCCTTTTCTCTTTGTTGCAGACGGATAAGAAAAGGAAATTTAAAAAAAAAAAGAGGGGGATGGAGGGGTTCATGATCATTTGCATCTATAAACAAGCCTCACGAAGAAGTTTTATCTTATTTTTTCGAGAAAAAACTGTGTTCACTGCATGAGGCCCCCAATTACTCTTTTATCCCCTGTCTCTCCCAGCGAACGAGCGAAAGGGTTACGGTTTGGGGGACAACTAGCCCACACCGTCTACGGCTACACGTGTCTTCTTGCTCGTGTTTCACTCCCACCCACTCCTCTTCCTCCCCTCCTTCGCTTTCGTCCATTTAGCCTTTCTTACTACGTACCATTGTCCTTTTTTGTTTTTTATATTATTATCATTACTACCTGTATAGAAATACACGTGGCTTCGCCACAGCCTCCCCACCCAACCCTTTCTTTCTTCCTCCTGCTAACCCCCTCCCCTCCCATCCCTAGAAAAAAACGCAAGGCATACGTATGGTACATAATATATGCTCGCGGTTGGTTGGTTGATAGTTTTGATTGTTGATACCCACAAATAAACATCTCTTTTGTCATGTGTGTTTGCGTTGTGGGTGTATCGGTTTTGGGAAGGAGTTGAGGATGACATGCGGTTAAATAAATTAAAAAAAAATAAAAAATAAAAAATAAAAAATAAAATTATTATTGCACCTAAAGGGTAGACAGCCCCCGCCCAAACTCCTAGCGAAATGCTCGCTCGGGGTAGGATTAGTCGCCACTCCTCCGCTCTTCATAGAGCGCGAACCCTTTTGCGCCCCCGGCAGACATGGCAGAGGCGGAACTCCGTCCCGCCGCTGACCTTGCTGATGATGTCTTGCCTTCGTCCAGATCCAGGTCCCGATCCTTCTTAATCGGAAGCCATGAGATCGAGCTGCTCGAGCTCCGGCCAGCACCGCTTTTGTGGGCGAAACTAACAGTACTCTTGCCGGTGCGAGAGGCCGGGTGGTGGGCGAGGGAGACTTTTGTGGGGGTGATTGTAGAGGGCGCAGGAGAGGAAGTACGCTTGGGGCTGCTGCGGTGGGAGGATGTGGTGGAGTTGTGGCGGTGGCGGCGGGAGGCAGAGGTATGTTGGGAGTTGACTTGGCTGATAGAGTCGCTGGGCTCGACGGGGCGGTCTAGCGCTCCTCGTCGCAAGACGCTCGCGACGGTGCTTCGCGTCGGATTGAGGATTGTAGACACATCGTCGTCGTCATAAGTGTTGTGTCTAGACCTGCTTGTGCTAGACACGCCAGAGGAGCTATAAGGGAGCGGGTACTTCTCGGCTGAGATGGCGGTTGAGGGGGCTTTTGAGGAAGAGTAGTATCGTTGTTCGTGTTGTGTTTGTCGGCGTGGGAGCTTGTCCGCCACGAACGAGCTGACTATGCTTCCCGGTGCTTCGGAGACGCGCGAGCAATACTGTGGATGTGAAGTGTGCGGGTTAGGGCTATGGTGTATGCTGCTGCTTGAACCGCGGCGCAATGGCTTCGCTACGCTCCCGACCTCAGAGCGCTGCTGCGGCCGATCACCACCCCAGACGTAGCTCTCCCCACTGTGGTGCTGACTCGGTGGTGCTCCGATAGCTCTAGTACCCGACACGACTGTAGTGGGTGCGGCGTAGTAGCTCGTTGGTTGTTCAAGGGCATATGCGTTGTTATGTTGAGGTGTTTGGGGGGTGTTCTCGAGGGCGAGAGTATGCGATGCCGACGCAGCAGCAGGTGTTTCGGACGATTTTGCGTTATCAAAGTATGCGGCTGCGGCTGCGGCACCAGCGGCAACGCCGAGAAGTGTGCCAATCAAGGTCGTAGATGTCCCGGCTGGGGTGGGAGTTGTAGTAGTCGCCGTGGTCATGGCGGTCGTGGCTGCCGCTGCTGCTGAATTGCCGTAGCTCTTGTTGCTCACGACAGACCCTATATCAGATGCCGCGCTCCTAGTCGCGACATCCTTCTGCCACGTTAACACTTTGCTGGGCCGCGGCTGCTGCGATTGCATGCTGTTACTACTCTCGATGGCTGGCTGCTCAGATGAAGGACGGTAGACAACCTCGACCGCATTTCCATCGAAATCGAGTACGGCGGCACTATAGTAGCCTGACCTGCGGTCGACGACGCCGGGGCGGCCGTGGGATTTCGCGCCTGCGCTAATGGCTCGATCGTAGAATTCATCGACAGCATCGCGTGAGGGCGCACTAAAGGCGATATGTGCTGCACCAGCTTTGTATCTACCCCGTCTGTTAGTTACGTGGTTATCGGTTATCTAAGGAGGGGTAGAGCCAACAAAAGTTAAAGAGCGGTACGTAGGGGACATACCCGTGAGACTCCTGGCATATGAAGAAATCCGGATTGCGGGTCCCAAAGCCGATTTGGTTCCCCTCCTGTCCGAAGTATTTGTACCCCAGCGGTTGTAAGGCTACTAGGAAGAACGAGCACGATCTTGCGAGTTCCGAGACCGTAAGGCCGATGTGGGAGACTGGCATGACTCGCTGGTGGTCGAGGGAGCCGCCGTTTCCTCTATGGGGACGGATAGGATGATGGTAGATAGACAGAAGAACGGAGAAGCCCTTCCTCTCTGCCTCTATATCTTCCCTTTCCTCGAGGACGTCTGTCTTCACAGAACGCAGCCGGTGAACTGCAAAGAGGGAGATGAAAGAGAAGAAAGAAAAACGGCAGTGCCAACAGTAATTATACCAGCGCCGCCAGACACCGGACAGCTGTTTCCACTCAAACGCCCCGCCCGCCAGACCATATATATACACCTCTCCTACACAATCGCTCGCCAACCCATGCGGATACGGAGAAAACACCGTCCATGCAAGGCGAGAGGCAAAAGGCCCAACCCAATGAAAAGAACAGAAAAGGGCGCATGCCCCATCCCTGCCAGCTGTCGCCGTACCTTTTTTACCTCTTAGCGGAGTATTTCTTTTTCCCAGCGCCCGAACACAACCTCCAAATCCCACGAACTAAACTCAATCTCCCGGCTGCGGCGTTGTCGCTGCATACAAGCTTATCCTATCAGCCTCATCCGTCGTCTCCCTGACTGCCACGTTCACGCGGGGGCGAAAAACAAGTAATCCCGTGGGCCGCACAGACGGGCAGACGGGAAAACTGTGCGTTTGATCAAATCATCCAGATCCCACGGATTGCAAATAGCGAGGTGAGGCGGTGGTTTGATTGGGTTTTGGAGGCGATACGCACTTCCACGCTGGTGGGCGGCGGATGTGTGTACATGTACAATATACGGTATGTATGTGCATACAATACGTACCGCGGAACTGACCGCAAGTTCAGTGTGCGTGGCCAATGGGTGGCCAACGAGGCCCAGCAATGGGGCAGAGTGGTACAGGTGTACTCTGCCTCGACGCACTTCCCTACTGCTTGAGGCTGGTATTTTTACTCCGCTGCTTGCTGGCAGGCTGTCGCCTCGTCTTGGTTCTCAGTGTCGCATGCACTGTACTTCGTATTGGACGGGAGATCTCATGTTACGGGGTAACTAATTGGGCTCTGTTTCGCAATTGATATTTTTTGGATCACCCAATTAGCCTGGATGAGGTCATATGATCAACTCGTTGGGTTGGGTGGTGTTCCCACGTATTGGATATTTGATTGCCTCCGGCAACAGAGGGAAAATGAAACAGCGGAGAAGAGTGGGAGAGGAAGAGAGGGGGGTGAGTAGCCACACAAGAGACAAGGGTGTAAGGAAAGGAAGCAAGGATGTGCAAGGCAGGTTGAAGTGCCTCACGGCAAGACGAAGGAGCGCCTTGAGCCTGTTGAACGCCTGTTTGTTTTGGTTGCAAAAACAGAAGACAGAGCCACAGACACCAAATGCAGATGACAAGACACGTGCGAGAGATGCATAGATGTTAGTATCGCCGCTCTCTCCCAATACACGTTCTCCTCGTAGGAAGGAAAATGAATGTAGATGTCCAACTGTCCGGCATTCCCTCCCCATCACCACCTTCTCTCCCCGATTTCGCCGGATCAGAAACACGGATGTCGTTACTAGTTACCCGTCGTTTCTACCGTATTGTCTGCCCCGGGGCCGAATGTTGGGCGCTAAATTATATTCCAGACATCCTCTGCAGCATGGCAGAACTTGCTGCAAGCGACACTTGCACTGAGGCTGTAGTTGCTAATGGAGATTTTGTCGTCTAAATACTGGTCGGCAAAGTCGTCCGCACCTTTGGCCATGGCTCCAACAAATACACATATACTCTCTTGAGATCCTAAATCCGCAATATAGTCTCGCACACGCACGACTGGGGAGTCAAAACTCAGCGTAATCTTTCGGCAGTTTGGTGGGAGGTGGTCTGTTATCGGATTCTTGATGACTTTGAGAAGCTTCTCTTGTGAGTTGGTTGACCGGATCGACAGTCGATGCAGGAGTTGCACCATAAGGCCTGCGAAGCGCTTGAATGTTCGGGGGATCCGAACGGTTGGACTAACTTCGATTAAGACACCTTTTGCGGTGTGAATATATATCTGGAGTTTGCCGGCCTTGTTGACAGGCGAGTCTAAGAGAGTGAGAAGACACTATAATGTAATGAGCCAATATAATGCCAACAGCGCTAGCAATTTAGACTAGATAATATGAATGCAAACCTGATGTGTGATATCCGGCCTGGCGTTGCTGATATCCCTATTCATCTTTCTGAGTACACCAATGTGCTCATCGCTGTTCAGTAACGAATACTTTTCGTCCTTAACGGGACCTCCACGACTATCACGGCCTCCACCGTGAGATGATTTGTATGTTTCCAAACTAGCGTTTGATAGCACAACAATCAGTCTCTGTGTACTCTTATCTTGCGCGGCAATGGGCACGTGCTGTTCCGCAACTAGAGTTGGGAGGGCTGGTGGAGGGCAGGACTGCGTCCCTGAAGTCGAACCGATCGCAGAATTATTAGCCATTGCTCTGATGTTGAATAGGAGAATAGCGAGCCGCGAATTGTGTGGTGGGAAGTTTTTCGGTGAGAAGTCCAGAAGTGTGCACAGCATGCGTAGCACAGGAAGTGACTTTGTGTGCGAGCCTTTTCCGAGGAGCACCGGAAGAGTGGGGGAAGGGTGCGAAAAAATGGACTCGAGGAGAAGGGGCATAGATACTCGGTCTTTTCTTCTCTCGACCGTCCGGAGATGACATTCTGCTATCAAAAACCCTAGCCCTTCACGCACGGTATTCCGTTAGCATATTCTGTACATCAGCTCGACCCAGCTCCCAACCCATGCCCTAATGAAAGAGTATTTTAGGAAAGTAAACAACATACACAAGTAGGCCAGTGAAGAGCGGAATGCAGTATCTGAGGCCTAAGATCAGCACCGCTTCCCATACCTCAAAGCCCCAGCGAAGCCTACCAGTTTTCAAAGCTATCAGAGGGAGAAGTGGCCAGAGAGAATAGAATGAGTGCGAGAATGTGACTCTTATCGCATCATACCCTGTTGCACGTGACGTTGCGCCATTGCGTCCTCACGAGACGAAGCTACGTATATTGCACAAAGTACAGAGTAACATGCAGCTACGTAGTACAGTAAGCCGGCCGTTGCACGGCCATACTCCGCCCCAATATGGTAAGTAGCAGTATCCGTTCTTTGCCGTACAATACACTCTAAGCGAGGGCCTATGGTCAGCAAGCAGAAGGTAACACCGTTAACGGAGCCAGCAAGTAACATATGGAGCAGGAGAGTGTAGTAGAGCACAGGGGAAAGATATGGCGAGTGGAACCGCAGCCCCGCTGCGCGTAGTGGTACGGGACTGGTCTGGTCGGTCCCCTGGCGGCTCTGCCTGCGTGGTAAAGCATGAAAACTGCGGCACCAACATCCCCTTAGGATACCGCCACCTTATATCCCGTCCACAGTAAGGGAGGCGAGGTTTCGGAGGCCGTGTCATGCATTGAAGGATAAACAAGAGCAACCTTAACTTGCTTAATACGTAGTAAGACACTCAGATAATAAATTCCGAGGGACCGGTTTGGCAGTTCAGGCTCTCTAAGGTGTTTATTATGGCCACTTGCTCGAATAGCGAGTAAATTGGATCGCAGCCCGTCTACGAGAGATTCGGGAAAGAGGACGTGGGTGTCTGGCGCTCTGTGTAATTTTGGGCGCTTGGGCTTGCTTGTTGGAAGGTAGCTCGCTGAAAACAATGTCCTGCGGGGGTATTGCTGTACGGATAGCATAGATAATATATCTATATCATCTAGGTAGCGTCCTGTCTCCCTAGTCATGGCCTCCTACGAGGAGCTTTTCCGAGTTGAGATAAGATTTAGTGTCAACCTGCGGCCCAGGGGTTCAAACCAAACCGCGAAATCCCACTTCGCTACCTCTACGTCCAGGCCTCTCTATTCCATTGGCAAGTCTATTCCAGTTTCCGGGCCAAATCGTACAGGCTTTATACTTCCAATAAAGCTTCCTGTATCAAATTGGAGGGGATTTGGGACCAGCTATTTCAAATGGCCTACTACTAGTGGTATCAACAAATCGGTTCGGCGCTTACTTGCTCGTTTCCCGTCCCAGGTCGTGAGGGGAGGAAAGCCGGTACCTTGTCTGATGGAATCCGTTCGGCGACGATGGCCGGACCTTGATTCCCCGATCAATGCGAGCGCCTGACACAGACGGCTGTGTGGCGTTAGTATTGGTATATGGGGCTAGCTGTTGTGCACGTAAAAGCCTGCAAGCATCGCGGGAAACATCAGACAAGGAGGGAGGAATCCTATACGCATCTGATACTTCGCGCCTTGCCGGATTTGTCGCGGGCTTCAAGAACACATGAACAACTCCGCTGCTTACGAACCTAGAGGAGAACATCAGGCCGGCAGAGGGCTTGTAACATGAGCCCGACGGTCAAGGGAGCTGCGCTCCACAATAGAAGGATTTGTCAATGTACGTGTACATGTACAACGGCTTTGTCAATGTACGTGTACAACGGCTTTCTCGATACAATTGAAGGCAGAGATGCCGTCGTCTTGGTCGCTGTGCGCGTAGTAAACTGTTGTTTTCCGAAGCGGGCGGCACACGGTGGAAATTATGGTCTTGCTCAGGACCGCCGGTCCGTAGCCGCGCACTCCACCACGGAACTGCTGCTGCATTGCTCGTACAATATACTCCGCCATCGCATGGCGGGAGCTCACTGTGGCCAGCCGTGTTTGATGCCGCTAATTGTCAGGATGCTCGCCGTGTCGGTGGAGGATCCACCTACACGGCGAGCGTCCTAGGGCAGCGTGTCCGGCCTGCCCCAGAAAAGACGGCCTTCCAGCAATCGTGTAAATATAGGCAGCTACTATGGGCGAACTGGAGTCTCGGGGCGTATGATGGGCCTACGCCCTTTGTGCGCATCCCCAGCCGAGCGCCTATCAGCTCCCTATCGGCTGTCTGAAGCGGCGATGAAGCAGATTTCGGCACTCACTACAACCCATTCCGCCATCACGACTCCACCCCCCGTTTCATTCGAGTAATGCATGACCCCGATGATGCTGCCCCCCCTCGCGGGAAGCTCTATCAGTGCTCTTGAGGGCATGACGGCTTGATGAGGCATTTGCGCTAAGGGCCTCACTAGGGGTTTCACGGGGTTAATGCATCATCTGAATTCTACTGTGCTCCCACAGCAGCGTGCCAAGGGACATTTAAAGTACCCTCTGGTGCCACTTGGACTTCTCTCGTTCTACGTTGCGGTCGGGACCAACAACAGTACATGTTTCATTGCTCTTGAGAGTTCCGTTCTTTCATTTCGACTCTTTCTAAAAAAACACGTTGATCGTGTCTCTTCTTGCTATATTGTTATATTCGATTTCCTTTAGCAGACGGGGTTAGCCATCTTCGATCCTATCTCGTACATATCACAACTGGCCAATTGTCCGTAATTCATCTTCAACCATGCTTTTCAGCAAGCTCCCAATCGCAGCACTCATCTCAGTAGGGTTTGCGGGCCTTTCGGCTGCTTCCATCTTGGACGCTGGCGCGCGTGATTTCGCAGGATTCGATTTCGCCTTGGGGAGGAGACAGAATGATGGGAACAACAACAACAACAATAACAACAACAATAACAACGGCAATAACAACAATAACAACAATAACGACAATAACAACAACGAGGACGATAACAACAATAACCAGAATAATGGCGGAGATGTCTGTAATGGGCAGACCCCTACCGATGGCAAGCAGATTAAGGGAGGTTCTTGCAATGACGTCGGTGAGTTGCCGAAGTATGCTACTATTCAGACTTTTTTTGCTGATGCCGATGTAGTCATGGGTTCCATACCCAAGAACACACAGATGACTTCGACAGTGATCATTTCCCCGGAACCTGGCGAAGATCTCCCGGCCGACGAGACCTTCACAGTTTCGCTAAAAGTCAACAATCTTCAGGCAGGCCAATTCTCGGACGCGGATACCGAATACTACAGCCAACCTCAGGGCCTCAATAACCAAGGTGTGATCCTTGGTCACACGCACGTCACTATCCAAGATATGGGAGACAGTTTGACACCAGGAGCTCCGCTTGATGCCAAGACATTTGCCTTCTTTAAGGGTATTAACGATGCTGGCGATGGCAAAGGTGGATTGACGGCTGATGTGACCGGCGGGCTCCCAGCGGGTTTCTATCGTCTCTGCACAATGGCTTCCGCTTTCACCCATCAACCTGTGATTATGCCCGTTGCCCAGCGTGGTACTCAGGATGATTGCACGAAGTTCACGGTCGGTCAGGGCAACGGGGAAAATCAGGGAAACCAAGGCAACCAGGGCAACCAAGGCAACCAAGGCAACCAACAGGGTAACAATCAGAATGACGGGAATCAGAATCAGAATGACGGGAATCAGAATCAGAATGGTGGGAATCAGAATCAGAATGGTGGGAATCAAAATCAGAATGGTGGGAATAAGAAGAAGAAAAACAAGAGGCACTTCCAGGCATAGTTTGCGCGACTCTGGGGGAGGTTGAAGAGTTGTGTGTAGTATAATGTTGGCTTGGTGCTTCTCATTCCCTTATAAGCGCTAGTGTCTTGTCCGACATATCCGACAACGACTCTAGGGGCCTTGGTGTGCGGGCCTTCTAGGAATCATGAACAAGATCAAGTGTCCTTTCTGATGTTGAAATATATGCATGTACAGTACAATTCCAACTTTTGATGAGTGTTCTCGAATGTAAGCGTATGCAAGAGAGCGCGGCGTCGGGCTCTGAGTATGCCCCTTGTTTCCGCGTGAAAGGCCTTGTGCTGCATTCACTGCATTCACTGTGAGATGTGTGTCCGGAGCCGTTCATGTTGGGCTCGACAGGAAAGCAGGTGACAACGCGATATCCATTAGCGGCTGTTCCGGGCTTAGCACCAGCCAAAATAATCGCCAGGCCAGACCAAGACAAAACGGTGCAGAGGCTCTCCTCTTCTTCTTCATCAGCAACCCGGCAAGTGCGTGCCCAAGACGGTTTGTTACCGGCAACTGACAAGTGCACTGAGGCGCTTACTGCGCAGCTATTTGTCCTGGGCTTATTGCGGATCAACCAACACTAGGAGTTTGGGAGTGAGCCAGCCCGCTCCTGCTGCCTCTGGATGACTCTTTTCTCTGCTCGCTCGCGACCTTCTTAACTCACGCAACACCAACCGGCGACAGCTGCTGCAGAGATAGTTCGGACCTCCGCCGCCTGCCGACCGCCTCTGTGCACGGCGGCAATCATGAACGGTACTATCATTGGAGCGACAGCTGCTCTTGCCAACGGAGACGCTGGCACGGGACCACAGCCACTCTTCCAGATCGTCAAAGCACTGGAGGCGGTGCATAGTTCCCAGTCTACTAATGAGTCCCGGAAACAGGCCTCTATATTTCTCGAGCAAGCAAAGACGAGTACAGAAGCTCCGTATCACGGGTTCACGCTGGCCTCGGATAGGTCGCAGTCACCAGTTGTGCGCCACTTTGCCCTTTCGTTGCTCGAATATGCCATAAGACATAACTGGACAGAGTACTCCCTTGAGCAGTCCAGCGCATTGAGGGAGTGGGTTTTGCGACTGGCCCAAGACGTGAACACCCAAGACCCCTTGTATGTAAGGAACAAGATAGCTCAGCTTTGGGTGGAGCTTGCGAAACGGAGTTGGGCCTTAGAATGGATGGATATGGACGAACTGCTGGTAAGACTTTGGTCAGGGCCGATAGTACAGAAGGAGATGGTTTTGCTTGTTTTGGAGACGCTGTCTGATGACGTTTTCAACCGGGAAGATTCAGCTGCGGCTCTAAGAGGGAGCCAACTCAACAAAGCATGTGTGGATGTGTTTACGCCAGCTTCTGTCCTCGCGGAGAACTTTCCTACGAGAGATGTAGATGTGCACGTTCGATTTGGAGATGAGGGCTGGCTTGCTAGATTACGAGACCTGCTAGAATGGTGCTTGGGAAATGATGTAAGTGCCAATGAGGAGGCTCGTGCATGTGCTGTTAAAACATTAGCTGCTCTCAAGGCGGCGGTGCAATGGATCATGCATAAGGCTACGGTTGCGGTTCGTTGTACGGAGCAAATCCGTAGAGGCCTTTCCGCGCCTAGCGTGCCGGTGCAAATGGTAAGCCCCACGACCTTAAAACCGCTCTAGTATATTAACTTTACTGAAATGTATAGGCTGCTGTGGAAACTTTACATGCACTATATAGCCGCGCTTATTTTCAGGATGATGAATTTCTTGCACTTGTCTGTCCGATGTATAGCGCCGAATCCGTTAATCTACTGAAGAGGCTTTATGAATGGTCCGTTGTTGACGCAACGAATATTGAAGAGGAGAAATACCTCTTATCGAAAAAATTCTCCGAGGTATACTATAGCTCAATGATCGTTCTAGTGTGTGCAGGCTAATGATGACAAAGATGGTCTCCAACCTTGGGAATTTCATCGAGCAGAAACCCTTAGTGATACCCGCAGGAAGTGACCTCTCCGGCATCTTAAGCTTGATGCTCAACATAATGAATCACCAGAGCATGACCGTTTCTCTCCCGGTACTAAATGTATGGGTCAAGCTATTGAAATCGGACGCTACTGGCGCTTCAAATGCATTTGTCCCACTTGTCGGACCGCTTTTGGATATATGCAGCCAGCGGCTCATGAAGTACGAGTCCCTACCGGAGGACTCTAATGACCCATCACTAGTTTTCTTACTCGAGGACATAGACACAATGCCAGAGAGGCACTCTTTTGTGGGCATCTACCGAAGATATTGTGTACAGGTTGTAGAAACCATCGTTAAGAGAAGACCGTTCGACGCAATGTGCCATATCCTAGCACAAACGAATTATACTCTCAAGACCTTGTACGATGGTCAGCCATCTTTTCAAAGTGAGTATTCAGCCCTTTGATACCCTTTGGTGAACTAATATATCTTAGTTGAGACGTATACAAAGAATTCTATCCCCGCCCTACGGGTAGACGCGCACTTCACCGTGGTGGAATCCGCATTGAAGGGCTACATGAAGTGGATTGATTCTCACGGCTCAAGACCTCAACAAGATGTCTGGCTCTTTCAATAGTGCATTCTACCCCTATCTTCCACAAGCTGACCCGTTCTAGCAGGAACTCGAACGCTCAACGATGGAAACTAATCTTGAATCGTGGTGTGAGCACTTGCTCGGGATGAACTTCCAGGTGATTACATCCGGGGCTGTGCGAATGGTTTATGCTGACCTCACAAGGACCCCCTCATCAAAAAGAGAGTCCTTCAGCTTGCGGTAACTCTTTCGACCACCGCGCTTGATAAGAGCTCGTCATTCATGCTCAAGGTCCTAGAGCACATTCTGATGGCTAGACCGATGGAAAATCCGACTTACCCAGCATACTCAGAAGCTATCAAAGACTTGCATCAAGATTGCACCCATGAATTGCATCGCCTTGCGATGAAAATGCCCGATCATCTATTGGTTAGTATTGTGACCTCGACTTCTGCTCAGCAGTAGAGCTAACAGTGCTAGGCCGTTTACGAACAGCTTGAGGCAAAGATTCAAGATATTGTTGCTAGTGGGGGACTTGATGATAGGCAGCGGCTCGCCTTTTATATGTTTCTATTCATTATCACGTAAGTCTGCTGCTAAATCTTAGTTTATACACAATACTGACTAATACCGAAGACATCGTGCAACAACTATCGACCCGCAGTTACGTGAATCAAGGCTGCGGAGTTTCGTGACCCCTATCAGCCTATCATGGCAGGATGCGGAGCTTACACGGGCTGTTTCGTCGTTCCAAGGGTTCTGTGATTTACTTGGTCTAGGGAAGGTCCAGGAATATCTTGTCTCTCGACAGGTCCACAAGATCGAGGACTGGTCGCAATATCAACTCGACGCAGAAGGCCGAGCGATTCAAACAGAACTGAATGAGAGATTCCAGGTACACCATTTTCAAAAATATTATACTATCACGGCTCATACTTCTTTAGCTATTACCCTTGCGGCCCACTAAATCATTCATCGGCGTTTCAAACGATAAGTTGATCAAGGGTTCAGCGACGTACAACACTGCCTGTGCCCTTTGGCAAGATGTTATACCTATCATACTGCCGAACCTCCTACAGTTTCTAAGGTACGGTGTGTTCTCATCAGTTGTGTATAGTATGCCATTTAACCGGATTCTAGTCACTGCCATGCTTTCCACAATCCTCTCAATTGGACTGGTCTCCCGGAAGAGCTCCGGCCAATTGTCACACGGGTTCTCACAGACCGGTTCTGGCAAGCTGGAATTTCTACCGGTAGCAAAGATGATTTCTATGCGAGGGTAGGCAACACACGAACAACTATGGAGGGTTTCGCGTCGTCTATCCGCGGTACAGTTCGCATGGTTCGGGAGACGTGCTACTCGATCCTTTTCTGCATGAGCCGGTTGGACATCCATTTCTACGGTTTTGTGGAGCTTCCTGGGCCGCTGGCACAAGCTCTCTTCGCAGATGCACATGCATTATCATCACACCAAATGTCAGTTCTCTTAAACGTGGCACGGTTCCTTGTTGATGATTGTCCTATCAATTTGCGTGCGCACTTTCTACCACCGATACTGGCATCGCTCTTCGCACAAGTGGATAGTAAGGTCAACTCAGAATGGGAGCTACTGATGCGAAAGGCACAAGCAACTTCGGATGATGATAGCCTCACGCGAGAGATGAAGGAGGAGAGCATACTCCGGCAATTGACATATTCCGCTGTACTAATGGTTGCAGGGTTGCTTGACCCTCAGCGAGAGGCCAAACCTCACGCAGTCGAGGACGGCACCTCGGTCTTGCGGGCGGACCGTACAACTCAAACCCCAAAGGCCGAGCGGCCACAGTCAATGCGCGACTTCATCCTTTCCAGCGATACTATCCTCGAGCCGCTCATCCTCTTCTGCACTCATACCCTCCGTCTGCGCGATCAACGGTGCTGCAGCGTCATCATACGTGTGTTCCGCTCTATAGTCTCCAAATTCAGCGAAAACCGTCCGGACATTCGCGAGTTTATCTGTAACGAGGTCCTTAAAGCCTCAATTACATCATTACATGAAGACTATTTCGTGGAGTTACAAAGGGACCTTGCGCAACTCATAGCAACTATCTTCATTTTATACTCGCCCCACAGCAACACTCCACGCCATATCCTTCTCAGCCTCCCGGGGATCGAGGAGCGTAAATTCGATCAGGTTGCCAAGCAGCTCTTCACCGTCAATAGTGGTCGTCAACAGCGCGCCCTAATATTAGACCTGCTGCAGGGCTTACGGGGCCAGAGCATAGCGGAGCAGGGTCAGATTGCCAAACCGCCCCAGAATGCGAAGTCCACCCCAAAGCGAACAGTGCTGCAGCAGCAGCTCATGACCGACGGCCAAGAAACGGCTAGAAATAGAGAAGGGACCCCCGATTTCGGTGGCCTTGTTAATATATTTCATTGATTCGGAGCTAGAGGTCCGAATCGTCAAAATTTGACGGGTTCTCCGGTAAAAATTGGCTTCTCTCTGGCGTATCTCAAAAAGCGATAAATCCACCAATGCATGTCGAGGCGTTTATGTTAATCATATACACCCCCATAGCAGCGCATGTTACGAGCTCGCTCCTTGTAGCTAGGTTCTTCTTCTGTCCTTTCTCACTTCAGTCACACGGGTAGAGCAATAGGCTGGGCGAGGCTACTTTCCCATATGGTCTGTCTTTCTGTTCTTGGTATAGACGCCCTTGAGATAAGAATTCCCAAGGCGGTCGTAAGGCACAAAGACGAAATCAATGAGGCAGGAAGTGACCCCGCTACTAGGAAAGTAGGCGTTACGAAACCCCCAACATCAGCGTCTAAAAAGAAAGAGAGAGAGAGAGCCTTTGTGTTGTTAGTGTAGTGCGATGAGATGATAGTGCTCATTTTGTAAGACACCCTACCTATACAGTCGAGTCGCGCTGCAAGGATCTCGCGTTATAGGAATATGGATATGCGGCTCCACCCCGATCCCCAGGCTCTAAGAATAGTCGCGCTTTAAGAACAAAGTCCATTGACCCAACCATATTCTTGCAGCGCGACTCGACTGTATATGTATTAATGCAGGTTTGATTTATGGTGGGGAAAAAAAAAAAAAAGGAAAGGTAAAGAGTTTGCCTCCCACACCCCAGTAATCCATCGCCACACGTAATGCAGGTTTAGGAATAAGCTATAGATAAAGGAATAAAAAAATATAAAAAAATAAAAAAGGGGGTAAGGACGCGAAATATAAAACATCCAAAAATAACCCCAAATCCGTGAATACCACAACTCCTGGGAAGGGAAAAAAGCACCAAGATGGATGAATATTCTTGCCCGCAATGGGTTCTATATCTACAGCGTTTGTGGAATAAAGTCAATGCTAGGTCTTTCCTTTCTAGATACTAGCTTTGATTGGACCGGGCAGCCTCAGATATTGACACCGCCGCCCCTTCCCTCCGCCTGTGCACGCTGAAACTGGTACAACAGGCCCAACACTCCAGCTCCTTTCTCTGCAGCTGTAATGCCGTCAATACCCTCCTCTTCGTCGTCGTCATCACCGTCACCTCGAGTTGCTGCGTGGGTGGTCATGAATGACTCGCCGAGGTTGCTCTCGCCTGCTAAGCCGCCGGCCGAGTCGCTTGAGGCTGTACCACGGTGCTGCGCCACCGCTCCCGTGGCTGTTGCAGAAGGGAGGTCGTCTTCGTGCTCGTCCTCGACGGTTTCTTCCCTAAGCAGACGGTGTTGCCGCGTACTATGCGGGCTGTGGCGCGCAGCGATGCTTCTAAAGCCCGTGTTCGAGGGCTGGTGATGTGGATCTAACAAAATCGAGGGTATGGGCGAAATGTGGCTTCCGACAATGCCCCCAAAACGGGGTGTTCGCACTTGTATTGGCCCAGTGGCCATGTGCCGGGTGAAAGACCCATGCCGATCCTGGCGGCTGTATCGATCCTGCCTGCCCGTGCCTGGTACACCCGTATCAGCTATTAGGAGGGGAGACATGAGGCCTGGGAATGTGGGTGGCGGATGGAAATGTCGCTTTCCGCCAGGGTGCGCTCCGGCGGCACGTGGGTTAGTTGCATAGTTATCTAGGAAACCATAATAGGAGGCTAACATCTTCCCATCCTTGGTTGAGAAGAAGTCATCCCTTAGCCCCCGATCTCCATCCTCCTGCCGTTGTTGGGCAATGTTATTGCCTCCTTTCTTGAAATCGAAGACAGCAAATGAACACACATATCCCAAACCATCCACATGGACAGTAAACTCCCTGAAGAAGTCCACTAGTCGGTCGCTGCATTTAGGCAAGCTGAACCAAAGGACGAATGGCGTGAAGATAATACTTAGCATTTCCTCAATGAAGATGATAACTTTCATCTGGTAGAGCATCGAGAACTCTCTCCGGACTTCGTCGCTGTGAAGGCGGCCACGCCATTGGGCGGGGAGGTAATGGATGTATTCTATCACATTGTTGATTGCATACTCCGGGTCAAAAACCAGAGTTTCCTCAGGGGCCATGCCCCTGGCCACCGCCCAAATACTACCAAAGACGGTGAGATAGAAGAGGACGGTCCGCTCCTTGGTGAGCTCGAATTCCAGGAAGGATTTCGGATCGATGGCAGACGCAAGTGCAAGTACAGAAGCCAAGGCGCCAGCAATAAAGGCCACAAAACGCCCAAGTTGCGTCACTTTTTCCTTCGGAAACTGGTCTATATACCGAGATGCAAAGGGGTAGGACATTTTCACCCGCCTCTGGAATAGATGCCATAGCTCATTGAACTCACGAAACTTCCACTCTGCAAGCGGAGTGTACTGGCGGGAACCGATTTGGGATGGATTCTCATGGTATTCCTAATCGCAAGAGTTAGACTTGGGTGGAGCTAGAGAGAAGAGAAGGTATTGAAAGACTTACGAAGTACCGAAAAAAGTACAGCACTAGGAAGTACACTACTATGAACGGGGCACAGAGCACGTTCAAAATCCCCGCTAGTAAAAAGCGCCTACGCAAGCCATCGCTGAGAGCCCGTCGATGGGTATCCTTAAGAAACAGAGATCTTATTTGTCCCTGTTCGTTGAAGACATAATCCAAGATACATAAGCTCAGGTTCCACTCAAGGGTCCTTGAAAATAATTGCCGATGTCTCAGGAAAGGTATGGGGAGCGTCAAGTCCAGAATATCCTTGTTGAAAAGGGCAATCAAATAATTTTCCTTTCTCATCAAGCGATTAGCAATGTCGTGTGCATCCATTCGCTGTTTCGATTGGCTTCCCAGGAATTGCCTATTCCTAGACCTGATTCCTGCGGCAGTTACAGGGTTTGAGTCGCGAAGAGTCATGAGACGAGCCACGACTTCCTGCCAAGTTATTGTTTGAAGATCCATATCTGGGATCTCCAAGAGATAAAGATAGAAATCGTGAAGGTGCCGGAGCCGGCGAAAGTCCATAATATACTGGAAAAGCTTTACAATCCAGAAGAAGGTGAAAAGCCATAGAAAGAAGTTTGCAGTGCCAGACATGCTTGTGACAAACAGTCAGCATCTGATTGGGGCGGAGCTTACGGAATGGTGAAACTCACTTCTTCGTACATTTAGGCACCACGATCTCGCTCAATTTTGTGCTCCTTGGTACGTCCCTATAGTTGATGCACATTGACAGGAAAGTGCTGAACCCTACTACAAATGCCGAGGTGCTAACTCATTGTTGTTAGCAAGAGCATATTACGGTACAGGAGTGAGCACTTACAGAAGGTTAATTGTCCTGCCAAGTACTATACACCAGATCCCGTGTCCAAGATAATAGTTGTACACATCCTTCAGGAAATTGTCCAAGTTTTCCACATTAGCCCAGCGCCACATTGCCCGTACTTTGGGGTCAATGGCTGCCAGGCCAGCAACACCCTTTGGAGTATTTCTCGTTCGGGCCTCCTGGACCTGCTCGTCTGCATGAAGTCGATGTTGCGCCTGCGTAGCTTCCCAATGTGCTCTGGTTTCCCTTGTCACCGGCCCAGGGATTGGGGGAATACTGGATGGTCCCCCAGTCGTCCGGGGAGGATGATCACCACCTGCCGCCTCTTCCCCGCCTTCAATTAGGAGGGAGGCGGGCACCTCATCATCTTCCTCGTCCGCCTCGGCTAGACGTTGGGAGCTTGCCAACCACCTCGGTCTACTCACAGAATGTGGGCCGCCCGAAAAACTCCGTCCTCTTTGCTGCTGCGGACTGCTCTTCTTGAGGAAAGCCATACTATCTTCTGCCCCGTGATTTCTGTCTGTTGCCGCTCGGTCAAGTTCATATTCTTCGAAACCCCCTCCGATCCCGTCCTCATCAAGATCGATCCCGGCGCGTTCTTCGATATCCGTAGTATCGGACAGCTCATCGTGCTGCCGGATAGTTTCATAAACTGAAGGTGAGGCTACTGTAGGTGGTAGGAGCCGGGACAGCAAATTTGACGCCATCATCTCGGGAGCTCCTGCTAGGAAATGTGTAGTGAGTGAAGCTGCCTTGCCAACAACGGACGTTTAGGACTTGGAAGAGCAGTCATGAGAATATTTGGCTATCTACCAGCCCCCCGCATTGCACGCCAACGCCGTGGGAAGAGTAGCCTCTCTAGGTCTTCGACTCACCCACGATGACTAGTTTGGGGGGGACAGCTCGGTGACTCGGAGGGGCAAAGGCCAAAGCCGCTTGATGTTTGCGCCTGATGCTAGCCAACGTCACGCTACCCGGCGCGTGTCCCCAGCACGTGATGACGGTTCGAGCACCGATCACTATCAAAATGATGGCCAGCAGCTATTTTCAAGAGAGGCTCGCTGGGTCACCAATAGACGGCCCGTCACCTGCTTCATCTCTCAGTCCATCTGTGCCGCGTGCCAGTGCTCTCTCAAATAAACTAACTAGCGTTCTATCTGCGTCCTACGCCGACCTCGAAATCCGCGATGCTCTGGATACGTTGGACGAAAGGGGAACTGAGAATACGCCCGAGACTCGACGGCGGCTGAGGCTAGATGTGCAGAAAGAAGTTATACAGTGCAATGGGGAGATTATCAGCGAGTTTGGCCAAATTGCCGAGGTTGGTTGGCGGGGTTTTCACATCTAGTGAGGGGTGTTGATACTGACAGCCGGAAGTAGCAAGTCAAGAGAATCGGCGAGATGATAGCAAGCTTGAATAAATACTGCAAGGAGATGACAGAAGCTGTCTCGGTTGCACACCAAGAAACGGCTCCAATGCTCGAGGAAGCGTCTTCACTGATCAAGCGGACACAAGAAATCGAGACCAAGCAGCAGCTCTTAGAAGCTTTCAACAAACACTTCACAGTCTCTGGAGAAGACCTGCTGGTTCTCACATCAGCTGACGAACCCGTCAATGACGAATTTTTTGCTATACTAGCCAGAGTCAAGAAGATACACAGAGATTGCCAGGTCCTTCTGGGTGCCGAAAACCAGAGATTGGGGCTAGAAATTATGGAGAAGAGCTCAAGGGACCTAAACTCTGCGTTTCAGAAGCTCTATAGGTGGACCCAAAGGGAGTTCAAGACCCTCAACCTTGAAAACCCGCAGATCAGCTCTGCAATCCGTCGCGCGCTGCGCGTCTTGGCAGAAAGGCCCTCACTTTTCCAGAGTTGTCTGGACTATTTCGCGGAAGCCCGAGAGCACATTCTCTCTGACTCCTTCCACGCCGCCCTGACGGGCGTCTCCGGCACCGGAGATCATCCATCCGCAAAGCCCATTGAACTTTTTGCTCACGACCCCCTCCGCTACCTGGGCGACATGTTAGCGTGGACCCACTCCGCGACTGTCTCTGAAAGAGAAGCCTTGGAAGTTCTATTCATCTCTGAAGGGGATGAGATTGTCAAAGGCATACAAGCCGGCATAGACAGCGAACCGTGGTCCCGGCCTGATGGCGAAGGAACCGAAGTTTTCAATGGGCGGAAAGCGCTAGACAGCCTAGTCAACCATAGTCTCACCGGCGTGGCTAGGGCCCTAAGACAGCGCGTGGAGCAAGTTATACAGGGTTACGAAGAACCGACCCTAACCTACCGAATCGCCAATCTAATAAATTTCTACCTTGTCACATTCAACAGGCTCCTGGGCCCAGATTCTAGCCTCCTCGCAACCCTGACTGAACTCGAAGAATCCGCGCTACACCAATTCCGCTCCACACTCAAAGACCACATCATTGCTATCCAAACAGACCCCCCGCATGCACCCACAGACCTTAAACCCCCCGAGTTCCTCATCGAAGCCCTCGACCAACTCAAAACGCTAATGGAGACATTCGAGACTTCCTTAATCCCTTCTGCGACGCGCGATGAGGTTTTCAAACCAATCTTAGAAGCAGCATTGGATCCGTATCTTGAAATCTGCGAGACGTTTACCAAAGACTTGGATGAGCCTGCAGGGCTAATATCAACGCTAAATATCCTACATGCCTCCAAGGACGCTCTGGCACCCTTCTCCTTCACTGCCGAGAAGGTCGCCGAGCTTGGAGACACAGCCGAGGAGCTAGAAACAAAACTCATCTCCCACCAGCACGCCTTCTTCCTACACACCTCCGGCTTGCATTCCCTTCTCACTGCCCTAGCCCCTTCAAACCCCCTCCCCCCCGCACTCCAAGCACCCGCCCTAATAAATACAAGCCAAACCCTTGACGACTTTCTCCCCTCCGCCCTAATGGACGCAATGGAGAACCTGAAATACCTCCAGGACACCGAGTCGATTCGCGCCGTGACCGATGAGGCTGCCGAGAAGTTCTGCGAGGATTTTGAATTTGTAGAGGCGAGGATTGCGGAGGTCGACGAGATGTTGGCGGCGAATGGGGAGGACGGTGATGGCGGTGGTGGTTTGAGGGCTTTGTTTCCAAGGACGGGTGCTGAGATTAGGGTACTTTTGAGTTAGAGATCCTTTTTGGGAAAAGGGGCGCCCCCCCCCCCCCCCCTTTTTTTTTTTTTTTGCGAGGGACTCAGTTTATCGTATGCCAACATGCATTAGAGGCAAATAATTACTCTCAAGCGGCTACAGTAGTAATGGGTCTTTTGGTTTTCTACCCCTTACCCTATCCCACAGAGAAAGTAGTAAGCAGCTATAGAAGTGTAGCCATTCTATCCGTCATGAGCTATCTCCTCCAAACAACCAGATCCTTATTTATCAACTCCAATATAATGCAATGCAATGCAATGCACACCCACCCGCCCCCCCCCCCCCAAAAAAAAAAGCCAAATCTAGCTGTAATAATAACAAAACCCTCTTCTCCCATGGAGCTTGTTTCTTCCCGGCGGAGTGCAATACCAAATACCACATCCCCTTATATTGCCAGACACCCAAAGGGCCATTACTAACCCCGTCTCTTGAACCCAAACCTCCCGCTACTCCCCGTACCTTTCGAACCCTTGTTCCGAAGTTTTAGTCGCCGGAAATTAGCATGTGCTTGCGAGCTTATCTTTCTTATAGATCTCTTGGCGAAGCTTTCTTTTTTCCCTTGGGATTCGGTTTTATTACTGGCTTTGGTAGTATTGCCTTTCTTTGACGCTTTGTCCATTTGAGATTCGCTCTTATGGAAATCCGATTGCTCGTCATCACTGCCCTCATCTATAACGGCCTCCCTACTAGACATTGATCTGGCGGCCATGCCGGTGGATGTTGCTTGCGCCTCCTCGCCCGTACCGGTATTGTCAGCACCCGGTTCCGGAGCAGATTTCTGCTTTATCCGAACTGGACGTACTAGAAAGGGGTAGGGATTTAGTAAAGGCCTAAGAGACATAGAACATATTCAAGAACCTACAGATTACCCTCCTGGTCGTTCGTTTCTGCCCTTTCTTCTTCCACACCCTCAATGGCTTCCCGTCCCGACCTAGTGTTGGCTTTTTATCGGGCCCATCGTCGCCACTACCTGTCACCTCGGCATCATTTGCATCGTTGGATTGTCCGACGCAAGCCACAGTCTGAATGCCCTTCCCTAATGCAATAGGAGAGGGTCCCGTGGCACCAGGGAGCAGCTTTGCTGGCTGTCTAGCGCCTTCCTCCTCCAATTCACGCAGAATGTCCATCTCCTCGTCCAGCGCCTCATCTTCCATTTGCCGCAAGCGGGCAAGCATGCTGCTTAGCCCTCTCACAGGGGGTCTAGCGGGCATACGTATGACAGGAGATATGATAATAGGTTCTCCATCTTCTCCGACAGCTGAGAACATATATGTACTCTGCTGGTCACGTCGCAAAAACGATGGGGTAGCAAACTGCACGTCTGAGAGAGAAGCACCGCCATCAGCATCACCTAGTTTCCGTTTCAACGGCGTGCAGAAACCCTCGTAGAACCGCTGCTTGCCTGACGACGCCGGGGTCCTTGCTACGGAGGTAGGTCCCTCACTATTCCACCCATGGCGTCCTCCTGTACCTGCACCACTCTTTCGCGGTGTCGCTTGCACATTTGAGCTACCATCCAAAAGAGGGCCCCTCCTTTCCTGTAGCGGTGAGTCCGGGCTGCCCTCAAGTAGGTCAAACAGGCCAAGAACGGTACCGTTCTTTTGCGGCGTGGGGCCGATACTCGTACGGGGCTCGTTCACGAAGAGCTGCTTCCGGACAGAAAGTGGGGAGTCGTATGGGTCAAGGTCCGAGGGGTGGATCTCTCGGGATGGTGTCAAGGGGGGCAAGCGCCGAGGAGTACGGGTATGCTGGGGCGACAATTTTCGTCTTTTGTCGGTAGTTGGGGGACCAGGCTCAGAGGTGAGGTTGTGCGTCTTAGATATCCGACCACGAAGTCTATTGTATTCCTTATACTTAGATGCTACACACCTCATTAGCACTTAAGGGCAGTATTTGGCGTGGGCAAGACACCCACCAATGGATCGATCCCTCTTGATGTCATCGCGTCCGGCCTTTCGTCCGCCATTGGCGTCAGCAAAAGACTTCTCCCATGCCTTGAGCTCCTGGCGCAAACCGGTCGAGCGTTCCACGAGTTGTGATTGCGATTGTGGCTGCGGTTCGCCCAACATAGTACCGCGTTGTTCGGTGATGCGGACGCGACTTCACGCGTTAGCAGACAACGGTACTTGGCAGACCAATTGCACACGAGGTCTCTTGCAAGGCCCGACACCAGCGCAGGAATTAAAAGCGCATGAGGGTAGGTAGGGAATATGGGCCTGGGGATGTAGAATATAGAATGTATGCGCAAGCACTTAGTCCTCCGCTGTCACGTATCGAGTGGGTGAAGTTCAAGTTAACTAACTCAGTTGGACGTTTCCGATTACATAATATTGCCCCACCACCTGCAGTGTTGTGTGCCATACACAGGAGAAGCAGATTACTTTGCAGGTCTATAGGATCAATGCGGAATATGTTTCTCACTCAGCTAGCCGGTGTTGGGAAAGCGTTAGGGCTAGTATCACCGGATCCCGGACGGGGACGCTCGAATACACCCCGGCAGCTGATGCTATCTACAGACTATTCTATGTGCACTACAGAGTGCATGTGCAGGCTTCTGAATTTCCATCGAGTAAGGAAATCACACTAAAGGTGCATCAAGGCCGTGTTCTTCCTCTTCCCCGGGACTGTGGCAGTGCGTATTCGCGGGCTAGACGAGCGAGAGCGCCAGGTATCGTCCTGGAGCGATAGAGAGTCCCGGATTCGTGGTGATGAATGACGCGCGGTGAAGGGCTGAGGGCGATGAGCAGGGACCCGATAGAGAACCCCTGCCATCGGATCTCACGTTTCTTATCTGTGACTGGAGCCGACGTGCAGAGAGTGTTGTTGGCGAGGCCCAACACCACCATCACACCCGTCACATCTCATCTGCCAACTCCACCATCGACACCCAGAGATAACGGGGCCGAGCAGGAGAGAAACGGAAATCCGCCGGCAGCACCCTCACCTCAGCACCCCCCAACACGAACACCCACCACCCACTAGCGGTCATCCGGCGAGGGACCAGCCCTGCCCATCACTCTGTCGACGATGGATCCCTCTGCTGTTAAGTGCGCCATGCACCCCGCAAAAATGGTTGCGCCCGGACACACGCCATCTGCCACTTGGCTTCCTCCACCGTATCCTTGAGGCGCAGTAGACAGAATTATAAACCTCGACCCATCGTCAACCTTGGCGCGTTGGCAGCTTCACGCTATATTCAACCCGATCTTATCTACCCGAGCCTCCCATTCACCCGCCTTGCTTATCTGTCTGGTCGCCATTGCATTGGCAGTTCTTGCATTCTCCCATTGGTGCAATAACGTCCCCCTAGTCTCCTTCTTTGTTCAGTGGCCCTTGCGCTTCTTAGTCTTCAAATTACCCTCCGCTCTCTAGGTGAAGCCCCAGCCTAGGCATAGAAAACATGATGTCGATGGATACGGGGGACTTCTTGCAGGCCACAAGTAGCAACAGCAGTAGCAACTATGGTAGTTCTGCCACCACGCCCTCTACCGCACCCACCACACCGGACCTATCCGCAGAGCGTTCGGGAATCACTGTTCTTGCTTCCTCTCGTACCATACTCTCAGGGCGTATGACCGGAGGCACCATCCTAATATCGCTCCATACAGGCAAGGTCATATCAGTTTTTAACTCTGTTTTGCCCGAGTCTGAATTTCCACTGGGAACGCCTTACAAGGATTACAGCCCGTTGGTTCTCCTCCCCGGCCTGGTTGATGCCCATGTACACCTCAATGAACCCGGCCGCACCGAGTGGGAGGGCTTCTGGACTGGCACACGCGCTGCGGCGTTTGGCGGCGTGACAACCGTGGTGGATATGCCATTGAACGCCATTCCACCGACTACAACTGTGGCTGGATTCCGTGAGAAGGCTCGTGCAGCGGAAGGTCAGTGCTGGGTAGATGTCGGATTTTATGGGGGAATAGTGCCGGGAAACGCTGCAGACCTGAAAGCGTTGGTGAAGGAGGGCGTAAGGGGTTTCAAAGGGTTTTTAATCGATAGCGGCGTATGTGACCGCCCTAACAAAGCCCTAACGCAAACACGTGACTGGAAAAAAAAAGAGACTGAACGGACGTCTAGGTTGATGAATTTCCTGCCGTCAGTTCAGCGGATGTCGCGGCGGCTATGGAGGAGCTAAAGGTGAGTCACGACCTTGGTGTGGCCGGTTGGAGTCTGACGATGCGTCTAGGGCGAGTCGACGGTTCTCATGTTTCACGCCGAAATGATTCCCCCAGTCACCGTAGGGAAACCCTCCTTCTCGTCACTACCACCGTTCATTGACTAGAGAACGAAATAGGACTCTGTGGGCGACGCTGTGCAGACATCCGATCCTCCCCTGAAGCCTCACGGTCCGTTATCATCGTACAGCACCTTCCTCGCCTCTCGGCCTCCGTCCTTTGAAACGTATGCCATCGAGGAGATCTTGTCACTATCTCACGTAGCGCCGCAGCTCCCTCTACACATTGTGCACCTCAGCGCCGTAGAGGCCATCCCAATACTCCGCAATGCCCGCCGCCGTGGTGTAAATGTGACTGCCGAGACTTGCTTCCACTACCTGTCTCTTGCCGCCGACCAAGTCAAGGACGGCGACACGCGCCACAAATGCTGTCCGCCAATCCGCGAGAAATCGAACCAGGATGGCTTGTGGCAGGAACTCCTACGTGGACGCCCGACCCATTCGACCACTGACATAAACGCGGATCAATTCGTCAACGATGCTTTCCTCCGGACTATCGTGTCCGATCACTCGCCTTGCACTGCAGGGCTGAAGCTCCTTCCCTCAGATTCTGGCAGCGGGGATTTCTTTTCAGCCTGGGGTGGTATCAGCAGTGTAGGACTAGGACTCCCAATTCTCTGGACAGAAAGCCGAAAGCGCAATAACGGCGTCACGATCGAGGACATTGTAAACTGGTGTTCCCGGGAAACGGCGAAGCAAGTCGGCTTAGAGGCAAGCAAAGGCGACCTAAAGGTTGGCTTAGACGGAGACGTAGTGGTTTTTGACGACGAAGCCGAGTTCAAGGTATGCCATACCAGCACCCCAACCACCCCACCACCATCCCAATACCGCCATCCCAAAAACTGACGGTAGCACGAACCAAACAAACATAGGTAGAGCCGAGTACAATGCTCTTCAGAAACAAAATCAGCCCGTACCAAGACCGCACGCTCAGGGGCGTGGTTAAGGAGACGTGGGTGCGTGGAAAGAGGGTTTTTTCCAGAGACGACGGCTTTGCGAAGGATGGTCCATCGGGTAAATTGCTTATTGAGCCGAGAACTAGACCGCGGCGCGTGTGAAGACGTGGGACGACGAGATCTAGACTCTTTTTTCCCTTCCCCCTCCCTTCGTTGGCTCTTGATTCAATAGATCAGACTAGATTGCATCACCAGCCCATCAGCCACCCCCCCCCACCCCCCCCCCCCCCCCCCCCCCCCCCCCCCCCCCCCCGGTCTGCTACCGTTACGTCACGAAGCGATTTTTTTTTTTTTTTTTTCATTTTTCCTTCTTTCCTTTTTTATGACTTTTTGATATTGGAAACCCCTAAGCTTCTTTTTCTACCCAAGATTCGTTTATATATCCCCCCCTCTTCTACTTTTTCTTCTTCTTCTGTTCGTTAGCAGCATCTAAAATAACTAGACAATACATTCCTTTTTTTTTTTTTTTAAGCTTGCCAGAGTACGTCCCCCGGGAAGGGTTCTATACATATATATATATTGAAGAACAGGGCGCCCCCCCCTCCTTCCTTGTCAATTGCTATTAGGACTAACTTGCTGTTATAAAGTGAGGTTGGGTTTGAGGGTGGAGATTTGAGTGAGGAGAACTTTGTAGAGTGTTGTGCGATGGAGTCCCTATCTTCCCCGGCGTGCACATACAGACATACATACATACATACATACATACGTACACACCAGTCTTATGCCGGGTTGACTGCATAGAGGGCTTCGCTCCACGGAGACCTGCTAGTTCGGGTCGCGTTCTCCATCTCGATTCTGCTGCTCTGGACATTAGATACGTAATGTACTAGGCCAAACTGAGCACAGGAGCCGGATAACGCAGTGGAGCGGCGGAAGGGTGTACCACAATGAAGCATTAAAGCCGCTCTATTCAACCCTTCCGTCTCCTCTGCCTCACCGCACTCCCATTCTTCTTTTCTCCCCCAACAGCCCATGTCCTCAACACCTCCTTCTTCTCGACAGTCTTCCTCCCCTTCTCTTTCGCCTCCTTCAACCTCCTCAAATACCCCGCATAAACCACCACCTCCGCCACACCCACCACCCCACTCCCCCCCATACTCAATCCCAGCCTCTTCGGCGTACTCCAACTGGCAGCCGCCATCCAGATGGCAACGCTACACGCGACGATCGAGATGAGCACATTAAGCACGAGGGTCAACTGGCGGTTGACATCTGAATACGTAATTTCGTCATCCTCGCCATCACCCGCGGCTGAGAACAGCGGCGCGCTGGGCTCGCGCGCCAGCGGGGACTGTACAAGGCGGCCGTACGCACGCGCCTCTTCTTCCCTCCGAAGCCGGGCCATAAGCTCTCTATACTCTATAGTCTACCGATAGCCATCAGCATACACTCCCCTCAAAAAAAAAAAAAGGAGAAAAAAAGCAATACATCATTGTCCAATATTAGGATTACTCACAGTCTCTGCCTTTGGCTTCGGCGGTGGAATGTAGACCTGGGATCCCCGGAGTAGAATATCGAGACTGAACAGGTCCGAGCCTTCTAGATCGTCTGTGCTACTGCGCTGTCGCAGTCGGCCTGACATATCAATGATCTGCGCATGAGAGATTGGTTTGCCGACTTGGGGTTCGTCAAGAGGTGGTTCATCAGTGGGTCCTTGTTTTCCCCCGCTCATTGCTCCTGCTCCTGCTGCTGCTGCTGCTGATGAGCATGGAGATGACTGCTGAGACTCGTGTATTGCTGCCACTATGGCAGGCGTCATGGTGAGGAGGACCATTGTTGGGGAGTGTGTAGCTACTGTATCACCTTCGCTGGGCGTGACAGGGAACAAAAGTCGCAGATGACGAACCACTCACATAGTAGTTAAGCGACCTTTCAATTGTACCGATCATATCGAGACCGCCATCCATCAGCCAGTCTGTCGACGAAACAACACGCCCTTATATTTCAACAGGGGGCGACAACGGCAACGCAAATAATTAATGGTCACGAGACTCGCTATTCTAAGGAAGTGAGCTCTTTCTCAAATTTAGACAATGCGATCACGACACTACAACACACCGACGACAGATATCAACAGTAAATCCATCGCCTAGACCCCCGGGCACCGGTCTAGCTACAGGCTTCGGTGCTGATATGCAGCACCGGCTTTGAAACACCCATAGCATAGGTATTTCGCAGAAAGGTAGGGCTTGAGATACATGGCATTAGGGTTCAACCCGCTAATTGAAAAAGAAACAGTCCACCCCATTACCAGGTAGGCCAATGGCGCGCTATGAGACACCGAGTAACCCTGGATCGAGAACAGCTGCCGAAGTACGCCCCTCAAAAAGCCCCGACTTTAGCGATAAACACTCGGTTTAGAACACACACCAATCTCCCCAAGGGTCGTGCTGAGGACTTAGATACCAAGTGAGAGAACCACCAGAAAACGCCAAACGATAACTCTTGCAAGACCGGAACGCGAACCGCATCGCTCAATTCTCGGACTAACCCCGCTAGCCAGGATCTCACACATTCCTCAAGAGTTGGACCTGTTGCGCCATGCGTTCATCAACCCCGGGACCCAGATAGCGATCATCGTCCATTGAAAGCTGATGATGATAGTCTCCGCTTTGGCTGTCAAGACCCTGATCTGCGGCCATTCCGTCTTGTGGAGGAACGTAACCCTCATGGCGCGAATCCTGGTGATATTCTGATCCGCCATCACTCACCTCCTCTGTTCTAACTTCGCCGTGTTGACGCCCCGGTCCTTTAACCCGCTTCGGCGGCATCTGTGGGGCAGCGTAGCGCAGAGACAAGACATCAGGTGAGTGCTGTTCCAGCCCTTTCAGGAGCACATCGACGATACTCTGCAGAGTCATATTCTCAGAGTTTGGTACGGTCTCTTTAAGAAATCTAAAAGCGGTCTTCCGGTCGGTAAGGTTCCAAGTCCTACACAATTCTGGTGAACCGACTAGTTTCCAGGGGATGTTCTTCTCCTCATAGGTGCCGGAATCTTTGAGTCTGGTAGAGAATACCACTGTCAGCAGGCTGTTGGACGTCACTCGGAAATAGGGGAAATCTCACGCTTTCAACAAATCGTACTTGTCACCCGGTAACATCTTGTAATAGTTTCCCTCTGCCCTCTTGGTTCTCCAGGTCTTTTTCGGCTGTGGCTCTGCAGCAATTCTGTTTCCGCGGGCCCTGGCTTGTTCCTTCTCTCTAGCCGCCACCTTTTGCAGTTTCTTCCACTTATAAGAGCACTGAATGCGGCTCCTAGTTCCACCCATTTTCTCGCTGACAATAGTCCAATTGATGAGTCTAGCCTTTTTATCCACATCGTCACCCTTAGGTATATCTTCGCAAGAAGTAGACGCTTTCCCACTTTCCCCGCCCTGGGCCGCTATAACCTCCCGAACATGTTGTTTCAACCGATTTTCTTCTTGCTCAGTCCAAACATCTTTATTCCTTGCCTCACCACATTTGAGGTAGTTCCTCCAGCGATCCCTACAGTCTTCAGGCATACGATTCAAAAAGTGTCCAACTATTTTCCACTGCTGGGGGTGCTCCTTTGCAGCCGCAATAAGGTCCTCGTCCTCTTCAGGAGTCCACTGTCCCCTCTTTGGAAAATTGTGATACTGGCGACGACAGTACTTGTAGATCGATTGCCTCGGGCGGTAGGCAAGAACAGCAGATACCTGGTCCCAGAAATCATCGCGGTTCAACCGCCTTTCTGCCCATACACGTGCATTTAACTCATATTCCGTCAAGTTGTGCTCCGACCTATAATCTTCCATAAACCGCTTCAGCAAATTCTCCTCGTGTTCACTAAATGCCCCTCCTTTTGTCATGACAACGTGACCTGGACCTGGAGCTGTCGCTCCCTCGGCTGTGGCGGGCGCCTGAGATTTTTTAGTCCTCTTCTTAGGCTTCTGTGTCCCGGCAGCTGGTTCATCCTCCGCTAAGTCACCCGCTGATAGACGACGCTTTCTCGAACCCGACTTCTGACCAGCCCCACCTTTCCGAGTAGGTTCCGCCGAAGCCCCATTGAGGATTTGACCCATGTACGCCGTTTTACCATCAATAATAGTCCATAGAGGCGGTTGGCCTGTCAGGACCGGGTCAATGAGGGCATTGGCGGCACTCGCCGCATCAGCAAGAAGAGCGTTTTGCACTTCTCCTGAATCTACAACCTTCCTGTGCTTTCTTCCGTGTCTATGAGTTGCGTTGGTGTCATCATTCTGGGGATCGAGGTATTGCGTTCGCGAGTCTTTTCGTTTCCTCAGACCAACGCTAGCGCTATGGGGAGAATCCGGTACGAATTCTGAGGAATCCGCGAGGGATGGAGATGCTTCTGGATGATAAGAGGGTGTCTCTGCACGAAAGGCCGCGTCTGCATATACCGGCACATCGCTGAATATGTGCACAATCGCATCGTCCTGTGCAGTTCTCTGAGATGAGGCGAAACGGTCAGGCAGGCGTTGGCCTTCGGGAATCGGACGAAGCGACTGAGTGGGTTCTCCAGGCCTAGTGTAAGCCGTAGGAAGCAATTCATTCGTGTGGCTAGCATCAGCGATTGAACCACTGCTGGTAGGCACCGCAGCACCTGGCTCACCAGCAAGATCCTCGTTTGTTCGCCGATGCTTCCGATGCTTATGTTTCTTCTTCTTCTTATGGCGACCCTCAACACGCCCGTCTACGAGAGCAGGTCCATCATGATCCCGGTAACTAGCGGCAACCCGGGATGAAAGGATCAAATCGTCGTCTTGATCATATGTATTACCAGCGGCAGCAGCGCCCTTCATTTCAAGTAGGGTACGCGCACTTTCTTCTTCTTTGCTGTGTGCCGAGTCAAGATTGCTTGACTTCTTATGCCGCTTTCTCGATTTATGGCGTTTCGACTTGTGTTTCCTAGGCAGGTGCTCCAGCTGAGATGGATCATCGTGGGCAATTGCTCGGTCAGCTTCACCCGCTTCCGCATGTCTGGCGTGCCTTTTCTTCTTCTTCTTGCGTTTTTCTACTACTATACTCCCATTAGCTCTGTCTGTCAATTTACTTCAGACAATTCAAACACCAAAGCTTACGATCACAATCCCCAATGACCTGCACTTCATCTCGAGACGGCACACTACTCATCCCCCCTCTATTTAGTCCGGAGTACCGTTCCGTGCCCATGATCGAATTCTCTGGACGCGACTTAGATGTTGTTTTGATGACCGTTGATGGCATCCGGGTAACCCGTAACGGCGTGGTGGGCTGGAGGTTTGTGAGTGGGTTAAAAGATCGATCGGGAACAGTGATGGAGCCGCACACGTGACTAACCCTCCCTCGACTACTGTACCACAACACGTAGCACAGTACATGTACAGCTTCCTCCCAGGAACAAACTTACACTCGCCAAAGAAGCAAAGTGTCCGGAGACTTCTGGGATGTTAGCTGTACCATTGCCATGTAATGTTTACAACCTAGCTCTGTCTCTCGCTCAGTGCTTCTCTTTGAAAGACCCCGAAATCCAGCAAGCTCCTCCGCCCAAGAGAAAGCGAATAGAGCCACAGAGCACGGCAAAAAACCTGTTGATATTCATGACGCTGGCTGTGTGGGAGCGAAAGACACTGATGCCCTGACCACAAGACGCGGACGACGACAACACTACACCCTGAAATATTCGAAGCCTGAAAGTATACCACACTAAGGATGAGGCGCGAGGGAGAGACAACCAGACATACACGAGTGTACAAGTTTGTGTGTGTTGGAATAGGTATAGTGGCTATCGTAATCGAAGTTTGTATGTACAAAAAAGTAGTGAGGAAGCGTGTACAAGCCACCATCCATCACCAAAACTATCGGGGGTCACCATCATTTATTTTAGAGTCCAGGGCCCAACCCACCCTAGAACAACCACCATAGCAAAGAATCCGCAGTCCTAGCCCATGCCATACCCCACTGCGTAGTTCACTTTATATCCCGCGGTCGTCATCGTACAAATCGTCATATATATATTTTTTTTTCGACCATTCATCATTGTCGTGAACCCCGTCTTCCATATCAGCAGAGCTTATTATTTTCGCATCCTTCAGTATTCAACTAAAGGCTTCGATGAACTCTTTCCGGGGCAAGCCTTGCAACGTTAGACTGAACCTAATTCCTCCGGGGGGGAGCCTCTAGATCCTATTATCCCTGTAGTCACCGAGGGCGTTTGAAGATTTCATCTTCTTCAGAAGCTTGCCCCTTGATTTCTCATCCCTTTTTTGTCCCTCTTCGGCCTTCTTGCGCTCTCGCATCTTGCGGATTTCCCTGGTTATCCTCTCAAGCGTGCTGCCACCTTTACCCGGAAATGCCGAAGATGGAGACGCTGGTCCGCCCTTCGAGTCAGTGCTTGCCGCTGTGCTATTGCTCGTTGATGGGCGGTCATCGGTTACGAAACTGACGCCGCTATCGACCTTCCTTCCCTTTCGCCTCCTCTCCTCTGTCTTATCCATTGGCAGCAGACTTTCTATGCCAGTTATAGCCGAGCATTCATCTATCATGGCGTTGGCCGCACGTAAATGGTTTTCCACACACTCCTGCACACTAGACCAGCCATCTTCCTCGCCCCTCTCTAGTCTTCGGCCTTGCTGTATCAAATTCTCTAGTATTCTAGGTCCGTTCTTTTCAACACCCTGGATATACCTGAAGAAACCATTGCGCTGCGAGTTCAGAATGCCGACAGTGAGCTGTGGTGTCGGTTGAGATGTGTGCGTGGGTGGGTAAAGGGTATTTAGCATCGCAAGGCAATTCGACTTGTTAAAGGGAAGTAGCGACATTTCATTTATCAATATCTACTCGCGGTCATGTTAGCCAATCATAAGCCAATCATTGCTCAACACAAGAAAGAAAAGAAGAAAAAAAAAAAAAAAAAAGGATTACTAGCATGCACATACCCATCTCCGAAGGAAAATATAGCATTGTGTGTAGAGCGCCTCTACCTTCCTCTCCTTGTCTTCCAAAGACCTGATCCAGTCATCAAGCACAGGTTGCCCATGTCCACCAATGTTTGCCCTATCCACGCCGAGTCTCCTCAAGGCGGCAGCAATTTCCTTTCTTCTCCGCATTTCCAGATCCCGGAGGTAGTCAAGCCCAGTGAGAGCTTGGGGGAAGTCAACTAGTGTGAGCTCTGCTGGGAAGCACCGTCTGACAAAAGAGGTGAGGAAACTCGGGGGCAATGAGCATGGTTGCGTCGGCAGCTGCGATATTTGAGTCATGAGCGAGGTCTTGAACTGCACCGTGGCAGCGCTAGTTGCGGCATGTTGCTGCTCCATAGGAATTGATGTTGTTGGCGATCTAGCTCGAGGGGATTTCGACGGATTATTCGCGAGTATACTTTGGGTAGCAGCATTCCCGTAACGAGGTGGCGATTCAGGCCGATATGCGTAGTTTAATGGCGGCTGAGCTCGAGGTGAGGAATTGAGGGTGTACATTGTCCGTAGTGGGATCTCGTAGCTTCCAGGGTACGAGAGGATATGTTCCAGAATCCATGGGAAGGCAGCGCCCTCTTGCGACGGGATGTGGGGGTGACTTGACATTTTGCTATTCGATGTTGATTGAAGAGGGTGTATTGTATTGTTTTGGTGTTGGATAGCGCTCAAAAGCGCTCGCCCCGACGACGACGACGACGACGACGACAACAACAACAACAACCACGCGCGACCTCGCGACGTGGAATCAACTTCTCTCCACCGCAAAGCTTGAAGTGCTCGAAGAGTAGAGATTGAGTCCGCACGAGACACAGCCTCTTGTTTTTCCCCCTTGGCCGAGTCAAGCTCAAAAGCGCGTAGTAAAAAAAAAAAAGTTCGGTGTGATTATTATCTAAGTCGAAAGACGGGGGAGGAGCCACTTCATAGCCTTGAGATGCGCGTCAAATTTCAAGGATAACAATATGCTCGTTCGTCGTTCGACCCGCAGCTGCAAAACACAAGCCTGCCACCGGGGGGAGAGCTAACTCGTCGATTGACCGCACGATGAGATCAGAACCAGTTGGATCGAGGTTTAGACTGAGATTGGAACTCGACGACGACGACCTGGATAGTGGAATGGAGGTGTAGGGCACACGTCTGGTTTTCTGTTTCTTCCCTCCCTTTCAGCGCACCGGCATCCGCTGATCGGAATGGGGGTAGTTTGTTTGTAAGGTGCGTTATAATAGTTCGATGCCCACACAGACAAGTGTGCAGCTTACTATGTAAGTACACCAAAAACCCCGCCCCCCGGCAGGTCTTAGACCAGTGAATGATGATGAGGCAACGCCTTCCTCTACGTACATAGTCGCACCCTTCCGCCGCCTCCACCTCCCCCTAGCACACAGCTTATTCCCAAAAAATGGTTTCTTTTCCCCTCGCCCATGCAGCTGAGAGCTTTCGTCGGGTGCGGGAGAGGAGTGTGGCCGGAAGAAAAGCAACGGGGGCGCTCCCATACCAACGGATCCAGTCTCCACAGCGTTGGGGCGTGGGTGCTCGACAGGGGAGCCGTATCCGCTGGTCTGGCGATAGGTCGAATTGGGGTAAGGGGGCAAGCGCAGGCGATGGGGTGGGGGGAGTGAGGGGGGGGGGAGGATGTGTGTCTGTGTGTCTGTGTGGCACAGGAAATAAGGGCTTCGTGAGAATTCAGCTAGTCGCGCGATCCACTATCTACTTACTACGTACAGTAGTACATACAAAATAGTACAGAGTATTCAGACTACATAGTAGAGGTACATACAAACAAACCCCCTTGGGCATCGTGCAACCCAGCACAGCAGCTGAGGCTATCCACCACCGCCAGCCGGCTGACTAGGTATGTAGTATACGCAGCGCGCTGAGCAGGATGAATGGATGGATTGGGGGGGGGGAAGGGGACCAACCCCACTGCATTATCTCCCCCCTCTCCTCTCCAAATTGCTCTGGCTCAGGACCTGCGTTTCTCGTGCTTCCTTTTTCATGCGTGTCGCCATGCACCGGCCATTGGCGAATGTACATACATATACGGGCAAAGGCAGTCTGTACATGGTACTTTACTCGTGCATCCGCGCCGCTACCAGGTCATGGTGTGTGGTGGAGGTGGAGGTGGCCGGGGCCGGGGCCGCCGATTTCTGGCCTCGAGTCTTGAGTTGTTGTTGTTGTTGTTCACCACTTGAAGGCAAAAAAGAACAAGAAAAAAAAAACTGCTGTGCTACATGCACCACGCGGTTGCCATCACCATGCAATGCAGCGTCGCTCTCTGGTCTGGTCCGGGTCGTCGCTCAACCGTAGGCGCAGTGTAGCCTAAATTATTTATTATAATTATTTTTCTCGACTCTAACCTTCTACTACTGCTACTACTGCTGCTACTTACTGCTACTACAACGCGCGCCAATCTGTGTAGCTCCCCCCACACGGCGACCGCGCGAAAACAAAAACCGTGGATCCGCACGGCAGGATGGATTGCAGGTCTACTACTACTACTACTACTACTACGTCTGCGGCACAGCAGCGGAGGCGCGCTCAATTACTCGGGCCTTCTCTACGGACGTGTCCCTGAAATCGCAACACCGATACACAGCGCGTTCCAGTGAGGCCTGTTCGAGCATGCGCTGGGATGTAGCGTGGTTGCGAATGGCCAATGCCTTGGTATTGTCGCACAGAGTACAATACGTACTTGCTGTACACGCAATCAACAATCAGTATACTAGAGAGAGAGAGAGTGTGTGTGTGTGTGTGTGTGTGAGAGAGAGAGAGAGACAGAGAGACAGTGAGAGAGGGAGAGGAGGATGCCTAGCTGTCGTTGGGTAAAGACGCAAAGCAAGGGAGATCAACGTAGCACAGAGAGTCCTTCCTCTGCGCGCCCGTCCAGTAGATAAAGTTGCCAACCCGTTTAAGTTTCTTTGCGCAACGCAACTAAGACTACTTTTTTACCTTCCCATAGCAGTATACAATCTTTGAAAAGAAAAGAAATAAAAAAAAAAAAAAAAAAAAAGGGCCACCGCCCACGCATAACTCTCTCTCTCTCCCCTCCTCCCCTCTTCCTTCCGGCTTGTCGAGAGCATCCCCTATTGGCTTCTTTACTCGCTCCATCCACCGCCTATCCACGCTGCCGGGACGATGCAGTGAGCCATCACTCTGCAAGAGAACTCAAGTTGTCAAGCGGGAGGCGAACGGAACTAAACACGAGTCTCGGTACCCAATTGACTCGAGGACCTTCCCAAAGTCCACCCAGCAGAGCTCGAGGGGCCGGAGCATCAAATCAGGGCAAGTACATACTTGGCATCTCCCCCATCAATCGCCCTTTTTGCAAATCGGCTTCTCTCCGTCCTCTCTCCGTCTCCGTCCCTCTCTCTCTCTCTCTCTCTCCCCCCCTGCGAAGAGAAAGGAGAGGGGCATTGAAGATCTCCCTTTGAATACGAGCGACAAAAAAAAAAAAAAAAAAAAAAAAACCGGGAAGAAGGTGTTACGCACGGCTCTGTGCTGAAACAGGGAACAATAAAGTATTCGCGTCCGAGACCACGACATTTTGGCCAAAACCAAAAACCAAACCAATCCCAGCTTGTTTTTTTTTTTTTTTTTTTTTTTTCTCCCTTCCCGACCAAGAATATGTATCTTTTTTGCGTGCGTTCTTGTAAAGGAGATTAGACCCAAAAGGAGGAGAGGGTAGGTAGGTGTGTAGGTGATAAAGACGAAGAAAGAAGAAGAAGAAGAAGAAGCAGGCGTCCGCGCCCCCCCCCTCACTCAGCCTTTTTGACCCAGGAACCCGTTTTTTCCCCCAAGTCCTTGACTTATGCATTGCCCCGCGAGCTGAAAAAAAAAAAAAAAAAAAAAAAAAAATTAAAAAATTAAAAAATTTGCTCGCTGAGAAAATGCGATATAAAAAATTAAAAAAAAAAAACCTCCCACAAAGGTACTTACAGAGGCACCCGACCACAAGCCTGCAAAAAGTGGTTTGTTTGTTTGATTGTTTGTTTGATTGTTTGTTAGTTAGTTAGTTGGTTTGTTTGTAGGGCGTAGGGCAAGTCCTTCCTTACACGGAAGCTCCTAATTTCCCTGGATGGATGGATGGATGCGGGTTTTCGTCGGTGGTGTTGCGTTGTCTTGTGGTGTGTTGTGTTGTGTTGTGTTGTATTGTGTGTTGCGCCTCTCGTACTCGTCGGCTAGAGAGACACACACACACACACTCTCTATCATTTTCTCTCTCTCTCTCTCTCTCTCTCTCTCTCTCTCGGGAAAGACGGCGAAAAAACACCCATGCATTCATATGTTTGTACTTTTTTTTTTTTTTTTTGTCCACGCCTGCCAAAAATGGGTTCATGAGAGAGAGAGAGAGAGAGAGAGAGAGAGAGAGAGAGAGAGAGAGATTTCTATTATGATGATAACGATAATAATAAGAATAAAAATAAAAATAATAATAATAAAAAACAAACAACACTATATATAGTCTACAATTAACCAACAGCGTCTCAACCGTGAAATTCCTTTATATATACAAGTAAATAACAAACTACACATTACACACACCACACACCACACACACACACGCATCCATCTCTCGCCACCCACTTTAATTCCACCTCGCTCGTTTGTCTTATCTCTCTTCGCCACCGTCCGTCTATCTGACCGCCAACCGGGGGAGTTGTGGGGTTGACGGAGCGAGCGAGGAATTAATGGTGGTGGCGTGTTGGTAAGCCCGCTTGTTTTTTTTCTTTTCTTTTTTTTCTTTCAGGCGAGAGAGGAGGAAAAGCGGTAGGTGTGTATGTGTCTGTGTCTGTGTCCGTGTGTGTGTGTGTGTCTGTGTGTGTATATATGTGTGGGGTTGTATGAATATATATATGTATGTGGGTGGGTGTGTGGGGCGGGAAAAAAAAGACGCGAAGCGGTTCGAGAGAGAGTGTGAGTGTGTGAGTTTTGATCGGTCGGTCGGTCGGTCGGTCGGTCTGCCGGTCGGCTCGAGAAAGTTAAAATGCGTGTTTTTTTTTTTTGTTTGGGGGTTGTCGGTTGTTGTTGGTTGTTGTTGTTGTTGGTGTCGGGTTCGGCGTCGGCGTACGGCGGGAAAGTATAACTCGGCGATGCAATAATCTCCCCGTCGCTTCAATCTCCTTCCCAACCGCCCAAAAGCGTCTGCATACATACATACATACATACATACATACATAGATACATCACATTATACCCAACGCAGAGAAAAGGCCCCAATACCTATCTATACATATATATGTACATACCAAACCCATACATACCACATAACTCCATATACATACCCCCTCCCCCCATCCATGCCCGCAGGACTCTAAAATACACTATACATGCAGAAAAGAAGAAAAAAAAAAAAAAAAAAAGGTACCATACATGCATGTATATATACACGCATGCATTTAATTAATATCGGCGGGAAACGAACTTCAAGTCGAGAACCTGTTCATTTCTTGGATCCTTGCTTGTATATGTGTATGTGGATGTGTATATATCTCTATATACATATGCCCATATATATATACATACATATATACATACGCGCGTACACATACACGCGTATGTACACATACACGCGTATATACACACACACGCGTACACATACACACACCTACACACATGCACATATACACTTACCTACACGCATACCCTTATTATCTTATTATTCCAATACTAGACACACTGTGGAAGTTTACAAACAAAAAAAGCCAACTGACCGACCAACAAAATAAATAAGCAAACAAACAGACAGACAGACAAACAAACAGACAGACAGACAGACAAACAGACAACCAAACAAATAAACAAAACGCCGATTTAGAAAGGGGACTCGACTAGAGCGAAAATTGAAAAATTCATCCAATCATCAACTAAAATGAATAAAACAAAAATTAAAATAAAAATGAAACAAGAATTAAAAAAATTAAAAACAAAATTAAATTAAAAAATTAAATAAGAAATAAAAAAAAAAAAATTAAAAAAAAAATAACTTCATACAAACTTCCTAACTTTTTAACTTGTTTATTTATTTATTTATTTATTTATTTATCTATTTATTATTAACCTTGAGAGCTAATTAAAAAAAAAAAATAAAAAAATAAAAAAATAAAAAAAGCCATAGTAATAGTAATAATAATAAAAAGATAGAAAATAAAAATAAAAATAAAAAATAGTTAAAATTAAAAAATTAAAAATTAAAAAAAAAAAAGTTTGTTTATGAATGAAATGACAGACCAGTGTATACATGTACTTAGTTTAGGGTGTTGACTTTTTTTTTTTTTTTTTGGGCTCTTGCCCTGCCCTGCCCTGCCCTGCCCTGCCCCACCGAACCGACTTAACAACAATAGGACGAGTTATGGGAGGTGGGAGGTGGAAGGTGGAAGGTGGGGGTGTGGGGGGTGTGGGCAGAGAGAAAGAGAGAGAAAGAGAGAGAGAGAGAGAGAGAGAGAGAGAGAGAGAGAGAAAGAAAGAAAGAGAGAGAGAGAAAGAAAGAAAGAGAGAGAGAGAAAGAAAGAAAGAGAGAGAGAGAGACTTTAACCCTGAACCTCCCTCCCTCCCTCTCCTCAAGTATAAATGTAAAGTATATAATATACATAGTTACATTACATATATATATATATATATACAGACATACATACAAACATACATAATATGCGTATATATATATTATATATACACACAACGCATACAATATTCATTCGTTGCTTGGCCTTCTTCTTCTTCTTCTTCTAATGGGAAAAATATCTAACTTTCCAAAATTGCCAAGAGCCTCCTCCACTACAATAACAAAATCAATAAACCCGCCAACACAATGCGTCTAAAGCTCATCCCTTGTACTCTCGAGGGTTCTGGACTTGCTATTTCTCGCTGCTCTCGAGCCCGACGATTCCTGTTCATCAACTGCCCGCCCGTTGCTTTCCTCGTCCTTCCGCCGCTTCGCCAACGCAGCAATCTCATTATCATATTCGTTCCACTCTGGTACTTGTCTCCTAGCTCTATCCAGCTTTGGCTCCTTGGTCATTGGGTTGTTGCAGAGGTCAATAGTCTTTGCATCCTTCAAGCTTTCGTCACTACACCACGTCTCGCACCACAGCCAGTTCTGTGGAAGGCTGTATATTGGGATATACGCTTGCATATGGTTTGGGAGATCCTGGTCCAGATTGCTCAGACTGTTCGGATCTGCAGACAGAGTGTGGTATTGCTGCCGGAGTCGGTCCCCAGCTGCGAGTTGGCGGAACCGTTTCAGGTCTACTACGTAAAGTGCGGATATGTGATAGGGGAGCCCTCGCAAGAAGTTCTTCCAGTAGCCTTGCTTCCAAAACCGAAATCCTTCCATTTCTGTCCGTGAGTCGCACATCGGGGTAAACCCGTAAGGAGCGCCATCGAGATCGAGGGAAACGAGTTCGTACATATCGGTGCGGACGATCTGGTCGGCATCGACGAAAATAACCTTGTCTAGTGAGAGGGGAAAGAGAACGTCCAGGAAAAGTATCTTGTAACCCCAGATTACTCTTTGCTTCTCTTTTTGGCCACGAAGCCAGTGAGGCCACTTGTAAGTGACCATTTCGTAGTCAAACCCATATTTTTCAGCCATCACTGGGATGAAGTCCTACAAAATAGTTAAATGGAGAAAAATAAAATAAAATAAAGATTAGGGCAGACAACCAACCAACCTTGAAAGATGGCGACAAGAATTGCTCAATGAACCAAAACTTGACAGTGTGCTTCGTGTGTTTCATCACACTGACCATCATTATATTTAACATTCGTTCATAAAGGTGGCCGCTAGCGACGGAAAAAATGTTAATGTCGGCGTGTTGTTTGCTTTTGGCTAAGCCAACGTTAAACAGCACATTCTCAAGGGTTTTGAGGCCCTTTGAAAGATAATCCATTGCGGATCCAGACTTTGGTTTCCCTTCCTCAAGGACGTCGTCGTTCTCCCGGCCAGGGATTCGGGATAGCCGTGGGAATAGTGTTTTCCCCTGGAAGCTCATAAGTTCGATCTCGGTGCTTTCATCCCCCGGCGTTGGCCTATAACCTTTTGTCCCAGCGCTGTCAATATGAAAGATTCTCTGGCTTCTCCCCTTCTCGAGAGAAATCTTCCAATATCCGGGGTTTGCCTTGAATTGAAAGTATCCCAGATTTGCCATAACAATAGTATCTGCGTGGTGTGGGGCCTTTTCTGTCCCCAACGTGAGTTGAACTCCTCGCGGGGCTTTCCCTGTGCCAACGTCTCGTGAGTGACCCTCAATAAGTATGTGCTCTAGCTCATAGACTGCGTCAACGTCGGACCCGTGCAGCCGATCTTTGAGACTGTTAAGCTTGATGTTGTCAAGATCGTATATGCATTCTTTAGGCGCAACAAGCCATGATGGCGGAACATCCATGCCAGCCGTCAGAAGCGCCTCTCCTGGAATCCCTGTGAACCTCGCTCGTGGCTTCGTGAGGGATCCATCACTCTCAAATGTCGGCCTGGCATCTAGAACATACCGGTAAAACCGCTTGACAGGTAATTCCTCCAAAATATCCTGGGGGTTCATGAACAGCCTGAGATGAACGCCACTTAGCTCAGATAAGACCTTGAGAATCGGTATCCAAAGTTGTGCGAGCTCGCTGGCCGGGTCGACAGTCGCAACAATTTGAATTATCGCGCTGTCTATATCACCTGTCTGGATTGCTGCGTGTGTGTTCCATTGCTTAAATGCCGTAGTCCGTAACATCGATGGCGCTTCGAAAATACCTTCGGGAACTTCAGACATAGTTGATAGTGCCACTAGAGAGGATATTCTTGCCGTAGCTAGTGGGTTATCAAGTTTGTCTAAGATCCCTAGTGCATGGGCGGCGCCGAGCGCAGGGCCGGTGCGTTTCTCGTACTCGTATTTGAGCAGCAGTTTGAATTCATCATTACCGAAGTTCAGAGACTCAGGTATCGGTCCAATCACTCTGCCATTCACGACAAGGCCTTTCTGGCCAACACCAAACCCTAGTGCTTTGGCGAACGTCTGCGCAGAGCTCCAGAATTCCGAACTACGGGCAGCCTCCTCCCCCCGGGGATCTGGTGATGGCGTAGCCGTCAGGAGCTCCCCAAGTTTGGCCGGCGAATCTAAATAATCCGTGATTTTTAATGTATGTAACATAGCAGAGAGGGTTGGTGCGTTTGTGGACTCCTGTTGATTATGTAAGAGCACTAATTCAATGTTTGGATCTTCGATTCGAGCCTGGATTGCTTCGAGTAGAAACTGGCGGCCTTCCGCCGAATCAAAGTCGCCAATGACAAGCACATGGGTCCAATCGACCTTCTCCGACTTGGAACCGACGGTCACCTTTGGAAGGTCTAGGTAGACTTCCTTATGTTCTGTGGCACTCATTCCTATGTCTAATATCCGAACGCTGCTTTCATCTTCTGGTATTATCAATGTGTTCCTTCGTGTCAGAGACCGAGCGAGATATAGGCTTGGGAGCCAAATATCTTCTTTGAAAAAGTCTTGCGCGACCTGTATATCCGTTGGCAAATGTGTTGACCTGTAGGAGTATATGACACTTACACCATATTGAATCTCTCGAAGATCAGTAGATATTATCGTGGTCATCGCTCCAAGCCACTCCTACTCACGTTAGCGATGGTGTCTACACCCCCCTTAGACTACGTACCTCGTTTCTCTGCAAAGCTACTCCGTTGATGAAAATGGGGGGTACTTTACTAGCTATGTCTAGCCTATTGATGTATCTCTCGGTTCTGCTAAGCCTTTCACCTAAATCCTCCGATGATAGGGTATTTAGCAAGGTTAGTTCACTGCCACCTTTCCGTAGCTTCCGATCCTTGATGGCCGATTCAAAAATAGATTTGTCCGGGAGTGGGAGTCCTTTCCCTATCAAACACTGCTGGAAATTAGCGAATGACATGTCTCAACAAGCTGGGAAGACATACAGCCTCAAGATGAGCGAGAACTGCCGAAATTCCGTATGTATCTAGCAGGTGGTACGCAACCTTGGCCTGCTGTTTTGATGGCTCTGAGTTCAGTAGGGGCACCAGTCCAAACCGCACGGGTATCCTCCTTTGGACAAAGGTTTGCAGTGTCTCAACGACCAACTCGACGTCAGTTCGGTCTGAAAAGTCTAGGGGTATAACGAGATTGTGAATATCCCGCCTGACTTGGGGTAGAGTACCCGGGTGCAGTCGTTGTAGAAGCTGAGAAGCGCTAGTTAGCTATGTTATTGCACGTAAACGCGATTCGCATACCGCTGCAAGATTGTCTGGCCAGTCCTTGTATCTCCTGTCCTTTTCAATATCGTTCATCCAGATTATTACATTGCCACCCTCGATCTCGTCCTTGTAGTTAAATCTTTGCGGTTCATTTGATTGAGCGGTAGGCTTGTATGAAAGTAGATCTATAGATTCTGGCCCGGACAGACTGAGGTCCTTCAACGCATTGATAAGCTTCCGCTCGTGCCTGAGGTGTTCTAAGAGTGTGAATGCATCAATCTGGTGATTTTCAATTTGGACGCCGTTGATCCATAGGTGGTTGAGACCTCCAGGCATCCGGTGTTCTCGATTTTCGTGAAGCGCAGTGAGGAAGGTTTGCGTAATATTATGCGTCGAGATTGCGGATGAGTGCTTCGGGAAATCCTGCACGAGCCTAATCAGAGAGCCGAATGGATCTCCACTGCTCAATATAAAACTCGAAGCCTTTAGCCCCAATTGGGCCAGCTCTGTTGTAGACAGAGGCTTAAGGTCTGCGATCTCTTCTTCGTTGAAACTAGCCTCTGCGTTTGATGATGTCTCCTTTTTGTTTTCAGACTTCTCCGCATCTCTATCGTCGATGACAATATAATCGGTTCTCTTTAAAGCAAGTTCTACGCCATATCCAGAAATGGCCAGGCGTTGGTTGCTAGGCGCTATCGAAGGTCTGTATCGAACGCGGTAATTAATGGAGCCTTCTTTTGCCTTGTGAACCATGCTCCTATAAACGTCGCTAAACGATGGTGCGTTGATATCAGCGTATAGTACCACAGGCCTTTCTTGTACCGGATCCCCGAGGATGCGGTCAAACGGCAAATTCTGAACACTGGTAGAGATGTCAGCCCCTTGAACAACGTAACAGATTGCGGGACGTACGTAATTCTCTTGGATGTGTCTGGTGCATACGGAATACCGGGTTTGCAATGTTGCAACCCATGAATCTGGTGCCAGACTGGGCACTCAGGGTCGTACGCAGCGCCCAGAGATGGCACTACGGAGGTGGTATAGAATTGGTAATGCGCTTCTATACGTGGAGCCGCTGAGTGAATGGATAGGGCAAATTGGAACGATGAAAGGGCCTCAGCATCAGCAATATGGTTGTCGTCCTCCAGTAATTGTAGGAAAGCATTATATAGGTCCTCGTCTGTCTGGGCCCTTGAGAAATACCCCTCGGCGACCCGATCGAGGAGTGGAAAATAGGATGTCTCATTTTCCTGGGCAGCTGTTTCTCTAGGCAAAGTTAGCTCCCGATATGAGACGTGGATGTTTAGTGCGGTTGGCAAAGCAGAGGTATACAAACAAGAGCTCGAGAAGATATGGTGGTGCGTTGAATGAGGCCTTTAGTTCGACGTTGACCGCGGGGCTGGCAGAGCTGCGCTGCACCAACAGTGGAGTCGCGAATAAGAGAACTCCAGCGAGTCCCCACGCTGGGAATGGCGTTATCATCCTGGGATATGAAAGAGAGAAGAGGTGGGCGTGATTGGGGGTATGTCATATATTGCGGTACATTCTCCAAAGGGCATGTCCAGGTTCTACGGAAAACAGGAAAGCGCCAGTAGGGCTGTCCCCGACCGCCGCTAAGCTGAGACTATCTGCGGACAGAGAGATGTAGCTCAGCTGGTCTCCACAGTGTATTTTGTACTTAGCTGCTACTGAGTTGCGGGTCGAGCAGCTGCTTGTGTATGTCCTGCAACGGGTTTCTGGCCACATTTCGAGATGCACAATATGGTGCAGGCGACATCCGCGCGGTTATTCGCGTAGAGGCGCAGAGCCGTCTGGACTCTGGACGCTCTCCGCACAAGTACTTAGTACTCCTCCCATCCATCGCCAGCATGGCCCTACTCTGTAATCATCATTGAAGCACTCCCATAGAAAGTCTACAGAACGGTCCTAACCACCGCTAGAATCGGGAAATAGCTCTAATAAAATATCTTGTCCCACTTTTCTGGCCATGCAAGTATGCGGGGAGTATCATGACAATCAACTTTTGCTGGTTGGCCTCTTGGAGAATGTATTCTATGCAACAGGAAACCTCATTCATTGTCCTGCCGGACTCGCGCCAAGCAGTCTAAAGCCACTTGCAGGCGCTCCAACCTGTGTGATTTCGCATACTGTGCACACAGTTCCCTTGTACTTTGCGTGATACGTTGCACCGGTATATGGGCATGTTTCAACGCGGGACCCACGGTATATGGGCGTATGGGATGCAGCACAAATGTCGAATTCAGCAAACTGGTCGAACTCGATGTCGATCGCATCGTGGGGGTTTCGCTCACATACCGCTTTGATTTTTTGTGCCTTGTCGAGATTAACTGTAAGCTAGCAGTATCTACAGGAAAGGCAACTGCGGGAGTAGGGGGGCGCTTACATTTTCCAGCATCTTAGATGTTCCTGTGTTCGCCAGGATTCGGTTTGCGAAACTTAAAGCCGAGGCAAGGTTTTTGTTTTTAAATGCCAGATTCATGGCAGAGCTTAGGGCCAGTTGTCGATGGGCAAGTTCGAGCTTAGGGATGGTGAAATACGCTGAGAGCTCGAGTACCCGTTTAAGTTTCTCGGGTTTGTCGGCTATTGAGCGCCGCTCTAGTTCTATGGACATGGCTAATATGTATTCGGTAGCTGTTGAAACTAATTTTTTTGCCTAATCCTTCGTCAGTATCTGCAGAGCTACCATATGATCTTTCTTACCTCCTCAAACTCCGGTTTAGTGGAGACTGCATTGACGAGTAATGTGTGCAATACTCTCCTAAAAATCCTTACGCCTTCTTCGAGGTTATTTTGCCTCATTGCTAAGTATCCAGCTTGTATATCTCCTGATGCGACGGATTCTAAATCTCTTGGAATGATTGGCAAAATCTTTCTTGAATCCGTCTCATCTACAGTCCGTCTTACATAATTGACTAATGGCGGGAGTCCCGCGCTGGCTGGCAGATAAGTCTTGGAGGCTTGGTATATCTCTAGGAACCGGGGTTTGAGAGGCTCAAAGTTAACAGCTCCGACCTGACGGTTCAATAGCTGCATGGCGGAGTCGAAAGAACCTCCGGCCACGTGGTCTGCAGCAAGAGGGGAGTTGCGTGCCCAGAGCTCTGCCTCGCTGCTTCCGGATCCGGCTTCGGCAGCTTCTATGCTGACAAAGTCACCCTCGGTTTCCACGTTCATGTCATCGCCCATGTCCCAACCAGCAGCCTCTTCTTCTTCCTCGTCCTCTAGCTGGTCGTTGCGTTTTCCACCAGCGCCATCTCCTTCAGCCTTTTCCTCAAAGCCAAATCCGTTCGAAGTTGGGTCGGTACCATCCTCGGGAGAGAAGCCTTCCACCTGTTCTAGCAAGGCCTTCTCAAAGAAAGAGTGTGAGGTAGCTTTAACAGGCCAATTTGATTGGTATGTGGGTACAATAGGTCTTGGTGGCCTAAGAGGTGTGCCGATGGAAGGGATAGAAAGTTGATCCTCCGTGAGGCCGCTTGCTTCTAGGATGGCCTCACATTCCTCGGCTAGACCATTCGACTTGGCTGCTAGATATGCTAAAGGGTCTATGCGAAACTCAGTACTACGATCAATCAAATAGGTTGGAGCCTGAAACTTACACTGGTCGACCTCTTTGAACATCTGAATTCGATCCTCAATATCCCCAAGATATAAAGAATTTTGAAAGCGAGAAGTGAAATCACCCCGATGCTCAGCTATCTTGGCCATCCGAGTGAGCTTTTCCTGGTCGCCAGTTGCGAGGTATAAAAAGGATAGCTTATCAAAACTTCGCAATTTCTGGTACGACATCTCTACAGTCTGGTGGTTCCCCTGAGCAAGTGCCTCAGCGCTTAGTCGAGCCCACAGCTTCGGCCGGTCAAGTTGCTTTGCCATGTCTACAGCTACATCGAGGTTGCCACACTCGATGGCGAGTTCGAATCGTGTCTGAGGGTCTTGGACGAATTGGAGAGCAATCTCGGGGTAGCCCTTTTTCTGCAGGTAAGAGATGATGCTCTGTCCCACAAGGCTAGATGTTTTGATTATTTGAAGCATCTCCTCATAGTTTCGCTTTACCAATGCAAGCTTGAATCGGTATTCGGTTGGATCGATCGTAAGCACTCTTGGTTTCGCAGCTCGGTCTAGACAATAGACGCTCCGTGCTTTGACCCTAACAAGATACACGGTTTGGTCTAATGTTCGTACGATGCCGTTATCACTACATTTCGGGTTAGCATATTCGTACTCCCAGGCCGAAATAATAATTTACCCGTTAAGAAGCGTATATTTAATATGATTTAGCGTTGAGTAGAGCAAAACCCCTGCATCGTCCCACGTAGCACTTTTGATTCGGATAGTTTCGTGTAGTGTGCTGACCTGTTCTAATGCCTTTGTAGCAATCACAACGTTATGCTTGCTTAATAGAGCTGCGTAAAGCCCGTCGTTAGACCAAACGACATATTTAACGCCATTAACGGCTAGTTCTGCGATTTTCTTTTTCTGTTGGATATCATAGAGGATGACGGCGGTGGCTGTGATAAGGAGGAGACATCCAGTTCCACCAAAGTATATATCGACCGTGCCGAGCGGAGGTTTGATGGTTTTCGTGGTTGAATTGGATAAATCCTTAATATCGATCTGCTTGATTGACCGATTGAATACTGCGAAACGGTTACGAGCCACGAATACTGCTGAATTCCCTTGCCCTCGTTTCATGTCTGTTGGTTCGACCGCCCCAGACGCATCTCGAGGGAGACTAATCAGCTCATAGATACCACTGTCCGTTGGTGAGGTGACTAGAATAGCCCGCTCAGCTGGATTGTAAGATAGCGTGCGCGGTGGGATCCAAGGGTTGCCGAGTTTCTTCAATGATAACATTGAAGGGGATTCTAAATTCTTCTGGAAGTCGTACGACCGTACATGTTTTTCTTTGCTGATAAAGAAAAGTTGGTTCTGGTGCACAGCAGAAGCTGGCCGCTCCCGCTCCAGCTTGAATACCATAACGCCGTTGTCGTGACCAGCAGCAAAGAGGTTGATCTCAGGATGCGCTGCAATCACCCAAAATCGATCACTCTCTCTTTTGAAAGACTGTACTGATGTACGTTTATTTAGGTCCCAAACCCGAATTGTCTTGTCTTCGCCGACAGAAAGGATGAGGTCTTGGTGCGGGTGAAAAAGACAAGCCGACGCATTTTGGAAATGGCCTCGACAGGTGTCTACCTCCCACGCCTTCGTATCTAGCGGTGAACGTTAGCGATTTTACCGCTGCTCCTAATCTACGGTAGACATACCACTCATCCTCCATAGCTTCACGAGCCGGTCGTCCCCAGCTGAGACTATGAGTGGGTGGGTGGGATGAAAAGCAACCCAGTTGACACCTCTATCATGGCCTTCCAGGACAAACTTTACCACAGCATCGGTGTTGCCAAACATATCTGCCTGGTTTGGATTTGATCGAGACATCTGATCCTCAAATGTCGTGGATGCTGGGGCGGAGTGCTTCTTGCGCAATCCAGATATGTCCCAGACTCTCACAGACTGGTCTAACGAAGCAGACACGATGAGGTCGTCTTTGGGATGGAATTGAGCGCACATGGTATAGTGGTTATGGCCAGTCATTGTGCATACTGTGAGCTAGATTAGGGCTGTTCGTTCCATATATTTTGTCAGACCTAGCGTAGAGCACATACTTAAAGACCTGTTTTGCCAGTTCCAGATTCGGATTGTCTGGTCATCTGAGCTCGACACAATCCATGGCAACTCATGGTGAAAGGCGACTGTCCGAACATAGTCCAGATGCCCGTTGAGTGTGAAGAGGCACCTTCGTGTCTGGTACGACCACACCTTGATTTTATAATCATCACCCCCAGACACAAAGAGTGGTTGTGTTTTGTGGAAATCGATCCCGCGAACGGGGCCATCGTGCTCTTCAAAACGGTCGATCAAAGTACCCATTCGGTAGTCCCACAGCTGGATGGTAGACGAGTGGAGAGAAACGAGGATCCATGGTCTGCACAAAGTCAGCCTTGACCACCAACGCTGGTAGATGTGCCGACCTCTTGGGGTGGAATGCTATTCCTTTTGCCCGGGATGACTTGGACTCGAACTTCCCAGGCAGTTAGCAGCGTGCCCCAGGAGAGGGGATTTCGGTTTGAGAAACGGAGTACCTTGGTCAACATATTTGGTGAGGACTGCATGTTGTGGGAATCAAGGCCAATTCAAGGTCACAGCATGAGGATTTGCCACAACGTCAATTGCAGATCTGCGGCAGCTGGAGATGGGCGTAAAGGGACGAGAGAAGCTGACTCAAATATCCAGACCGATCTCAGGTCTATGCAGAGGCGGGCGTCCACAACAACGGTACCCCCAATGACACTTTCTGACGGTTTTGGACACATAGCACGGATTGTGCGCGGTGCATACTGCAATATCCTCAGTCTGCGCGAATAGCTGGGCACTGGGACTGCGCCACCCCTCCAATAACGCCCGCCATTGATCACCCCCCACCAACGACTTGTTATCCCACGAGAAACCATGTTCATGTCATGCAATGCAGTCTTTGTGGCCTTGTCCAAAGATGCTGCGAAAAACTAACCAAGCCTATTGCTCTATTGGACTGCCTACCTCTGCAGAGTAATTAACGGGGCCAAGAGAGACAACTGGCAATCTGTATTCGTCAGCCCAGGCAGTCACAGATGAATTCTCGCTGCTTCGAAGTAGGAGAGCCGTGGGACCGCTGATGCCTATCAGGCTCGGTCTTCTGCAGTGTTTCCATCATCGCTGCTGGCATTCTTAAAGGACGTGGGGAACCCGTCTCTTGACCGGAGCTACTTCTCCCAGCAGTCAAGGCCGAGTTTGCTTGCTTCTGAGTATATACCCACCTGTTTATCACTCCTGCCTCGGTGTCTCGAGGTTGTGACTTCCGTTCGAGCTACATGTCGTGTCACTGTTACCCGAACAGTCGCTGCCTTTCTACTGGAGACTGACTCGCGCGTTTGGGAAATCTCACGACTGGTGCATACGCCGGAGACGGGTCCAAGAAGCCCGCATTGCCGCGTTGATTCGGAACGGCCATCGACACTTCCTCCCTGCCAATATGATTGCTCAACCCACTCTGATGCTTCCACTCTCACCAGAACCCTTCGCCCGGTTCGTTGTGCCTTGATTAATAGGTTGGAGAGTTCCTGAGTTTCGAGTTCTTGCACAAACTCCGAACGGTGCACACCTTGCACACGCATCCCAGAGCAACGGCGCTGCGCCCAGCAACGCTTGCACGCAGACATGGCTTCTAGCGAGACAGATTCGCTCAACTTTACCTTCCAGATGCGGCCTTCATTCCCTCCCGAGGCTCCACCATACCGACCTCCAATGCCACCTGTCACGACTGGGGCGCACAAGTTTACCATGTCTTTTTCAGCGACCCAGCCACCTCTCGGAGATTATACAGGGTCTGTTGGGAAGGGCGCACAGTTTCAGCACATTCTACAAGCCCAAGCAATGGGCCAATCGCCACGGTCGTTGAGCCCATCTTCGATGTCCTCGATAAGGACTCCAGAGGTGTCCGAGATGCTGGGCGATCGAGAAACAGGAAAGGGCAGGGACATAAACCGTCACATTATATTGATAGAAGAGAGTAGCTTTACTCTGGAAGAGTTACGGGATAGTGACACCAGTGGTGATACCGATATGGAGGTGGTACGGCCAGACCATTACGAAGAGGCAGACTCGGACTGGGACGGGGACTCAAGTGCAAATTTTCAGCATGTCTCGTGGCAGGAAGAGCTTGAGCAACGGACAGGAATAGTCCGCGACTTCCAAGGGCTCTGCTCCGGTGCCGATGGGTTCAGCCACTCTTTGAGCCATACAGATCAGGACCGAAAGCATCGGCGAGGGAAAAACAATCGATGGAATGCCAGGATGTTCAAGCGCTCTTTCAGCCAGACTATTGCTAGCGACACTGATGGCGACGATGAAGCGGATTTGAACTCTAGCAATGTTGACTCCAGCGCTAGAAGACTACGTAGAAGAGTGGGTTCGAGAGAGCCTGGAACCCGGAGTCCTCTGGCGTTCGAAGACACATCTGCGAGATTGGATGCTGGCGAGGACGACGAGCTCGACAAGGACGACTCTGCAGAGCCAGAGGATTTTGATGAGTATATCATGGGAACGCTGCCATTCTGGGTTATGACAGACATGATGCAAGTTGATTCAGACACGGACCATTGAGAGAGTGGAACCTGAATTTCGTTGTATATCTTTGTCTCTTACGGCACCGAATCTAAGCACTTATATAACAGGTCCCCCAGAAGATTCCAATGAAGAGGTTGCTCAGATGCTGAGGACCTTTTCATTTCTCCTTTTTCGTGAGTCTTGGTGTTTTTGTTGCGATAGCGTCTAAGGAATTGGTGACAAGAGTATGCAGAGCTCGCGCGCCTCGGGCCATTGATCCGGCCCGTACCTAGCATTCGACATTTTATTTTTGTTTTATTTTTACTCTTGGCTTGTAAGTAGATATAAACGGCCGAACAGAAGACACGATGAGACTACGGCTGCTACGATAGAGATTCCTACGTTATTACTCTTTGTTATTTAGCTTGATTATGGAATGGACTGAGTATCATAGAGTGAATTATCGCGTGATAGCACTCAAACAATAATAAGCACATTGCTAGAATAGTCATCATGTTGCCCCTGGCTAAGAAAGTTCTTTTTCAGTTCAAGCTACGCCTACATTTTGACACCCAGTATTCACGGAAGGCAGGGCTGGCTCTGGAGCAAGATTGACAGGACGACAACTTTTGGGGATCCTGCTGGAGAGATAACGCCGTTTCCCCCCGAAGGTACCCGATTTTCGTGCAGGCGCTCGCCGGCTTGCATCCTGGGCCCCCTCTCCTCCGCTTGCTGGCGAAAGGAGATCTCGGCGGAGGGGGAGAGGGGGGGGGGCGCTGCGTCTCGGGGATGACCTACCTTGAGTTCCGGTGAGCCATCCCAGACGGGGATCCGTGGGGTCAGGTGGTGCAGGTGTTGCAGAAGCGGGGGTGTCACTATACCGACTGTCGCTGTCGCTCGCTCTATGGCGTTTTCCTTGGATATCGTACGAGCATCCGGGAGCGTGGGGTGTCTGTCCGCCATGGGCGGGCGCGAGTTCGGGTGATCTGTTGCAGGGGGTGAGCGTGAAGGGATTTGTTGTGGGGCGTCTGCCGGCATTGCTCCCTTGCTCGGCGCAATGCTCCCGATCGATCTTGAGACCGGGGTCGGGCTGTTTCTCAGTTGGCAGACACGCAAAGTAAAATAAAACGAGACAAATCGCCACTCCTCTTCTTATTCGGTGTCATTTTGGTGGGTGTTATTTGCATTTCTGGATACCAGCTTTGCACCTAGTGCTCCCTGGGATCCCTGCCGCTCAACGCGCTTGTCTAGGACTCCTTTGATCTGAAGAACGCACCTAGGTTCCCCATGACCTCAGTGAACGGCTTATGGCTGGCATCTTTGACTAGGCCTTTTTGGATCCAGCCTGGAAGTTTGTTCCTTACCCGCTCACCCTCAAACCGTCTGTCTAGTAGGAGGATAGCGGCATAATCATTTCGATGCCTGATTGCGCGTCCGATGCTCTGGTTCACTGCCCGCATGCACGCATTTTCGTAAAACTCTCTTCCAGCCGCTCTGGCTTGAGCTCTGGACGTTCCTCCAGGAGTCGTTTCCGTCTCCTGTCGGCTAAAGACTGCCTTCTCCACGTGTTCCAACTTCGCTTTCCACTCCACACTGTGGATGTTCGGGAAAGGCAGACCTACCATAATGACACCCCGTCCGAGTTTATCGGAAAAATTAATGCCTTCGGACATCTTGCCTCCTGTTACGGAGAGGAGGAGACCGCCCCTTCCCCTATCAATAGCCCCAGAGTACTCCTGCAGCATCTCTTCCACGCTCGCGCTCTCTTTTGATTCTCGAAATATCTTTCATATGCGTTAGGGATATGTCTGCCGTTACGGGGTCAACACCTTACCTGCTTGCATTGCAAAAGCTGCTCCCAGACCGAAGTTTTCTGCCAACGCAGAACCACTACTTCTAGATACGAGTAGCTAGAAAAAAAGATAACAATACCGTCGGGAATGACAGAGCACATGCTTAGAATTGAACGACCCAGCTCATCGATCTGTTATACTCAGAATTTGCAGTTGGATATAGAGGGTTTGTTGCTAACCATTGCATCCAAATTTCGCTTCTCAAACGTGAATTCGAAGTCCACCCCAGTCGGACCCTTAGAAACAGCCCAGGCAGTGAGGTTCTGGACCGGAATTACGTGACCACAAGACAGTGTCCTGATCCTGTCTGGGGAAACGTAGGAAAATAGGTGATCGATATAGTCGCTCATCTGTTAGTCTAGTTAGACTAGCAAAACTTTTAAGTACTAATAAGCGCGGAGAGAATTACCGGTGACATAGTGCCACCGGCTAATACGACTGCCCTAGCTTCCTCCACGATCTCCCTGAAATGATGCGTTGGATCGAGTAGCATGTATTTTAAACAGATATCGTTATCTTCGGTCCTATTTAGGAAAATTCTGCCTTCTGCTGACGGGTTCGTAAGGGTATGAAGAAAACCCTGGATATGTGTTAGGACCGGAGTGGTAGCCTCTGGTTTCTTCGTACTGGGGCCCTTATTGATATGTTTATCCCGTGGGTTCTGAGGCCTTTGCTGATCTAGGTGGGCTACATAACCTTCTACCTTTCTTGCTAGCTTGCTCTCTTGGAGATAGTGCATCAACTTGTAGAGGTTAATCTGGTCAGCGCCTCTGCCAGCCATCAGCTCTCCCGTTTGAACTATGCCTTCGAATTTCTGGCCACTAGAAGCTTTTCCTTCAATATAAGTAGTTAGTGAATCCAATACTCGGACTATCTGTGCGACATATACTCTGTTTTTACCCTTCAGCCGGTTTCGAAACTTCTGGAGATAGACACCGAGCTGAGCCCGAGAAATCTTCAGCTGACTCAAGGAGACGCTTGCTGAATGTAGATTCGTAATGGCATCCATGAGATTGTGCGCTTCGTCGATAATAACAACATGTCCCTTTAAGGAGAGGTTAAGGGCTTCCCGAGCGGACTTCTGGAGTAGTAGAGGATATGGAAGCGTGACAATCTTTCTACTGGTTAGCACAAACTTAGTGGTTGATTATCGAGGGCTATATACCTCACTAGGTTTTATGGTAGGGCGAGTTGCGTAATAGGGGCAAATGTCTAATTTCTTGCCGAGGGCACTAAGGTCTTCAATGTCCCTAATCTTGGCAAGAGCGTGATCTCGAAAACTGTTGACTAGAGCTTCGTTACCCTTAGTCGGCAGATATGAGCATTTAGACACTGCTGGAGTGCCTATGGGGGAACGTAAGCAACCTGCCTCTCTTCATGGAAAGGATAATGTATCTATTTACCGGGCTTTTGCAGCTCGAGGCATCTCTCATTAATGGCATTTGCAGATCCACAAGCAGAGACTTTCGGGTGGATGCAGAGGTTCTTCCTTGAACCCAGCGATAGATGCTTCAACCCTTCTTCAACTTGGACCGACATATCGCTCTCTGCAGGGTCTTCGAGGGGGATAGTGGCAGGTATTTTTACATGTCGCAGCTCGTTTACAAATTGAGTGAGCTGAGAGTGTGTCCTCGAACAGTAGAATACCTTGCGTTGTTAGCAAACCTAACAGTGACCAAGACGAAACGCGCACACCTTCAGTTCATCATCGACTTCTACATCTTCTGCCTTTGGTCTACCAAGGCCCATTCCAAGCCTGCATTCACGTCAGAAGGGTAGAGGGAGAAGGGCATTAGCTGAATAGCTGACTTCTCCATGAGCTCTTGGGTTGTAGCTGATAGACCCGCGAATGGACTCGGATTCCCCGATGCATGCTCTTCATCGCTCTCGTACTCATCAAGAAGAAATTGGGCTTCACTATTAGTACCAGCAGTGGTTTCCGCATCAGTATTTGCTTTCTGCCACTGTCAGACCGGGGACCTAGGAAACTCTCCCGATGGTGACCCACAAGCTTCTTGAATCGAGGCTCGCCATTCTTGTAGAGCTCCTGTTGCCGTTTCTCGCGGGTTCGGACTTTAGCCAGGCGGGCTTCCAGTTCTTTCCTTTTTTGCAGTATCGCCTGGCGTTTCTGCTTCTTGGCATGCTCAATCACCCATGTAGGCTCATCGCCATCGCCATCGTCGGCTAGCACTCGATCAGCGAGCCGCTCTGCTGGAAGGGGCCGCACCAGGCCACTGACCGTTTGCAGCCTCCTCAATTTGGCTCTCGAAAGCCTTTCTCTTCTGGTCCCGTAACCAAGTCAGGGAGCCACATATTAAACTCAGAGATTTTCCCTTCCGAATTCAGCAACAGAAATCACACAGCACAACATTCCCTATAGCAGGTAGAGTGTTTGCAATACTCACAGTTCCTGGCTGGCGCATCAGTAAGGGAGCCGGGAGGAGAGACATGTATCACGAATGCACGGCGCACCTGTAGGGGATTCAAAAATACCGACGCATCCGTCCTCAATACAGTCATACAGAGCATTCATAAAAACATTTTGAATTCCATACGGCTCGTATGGGTGATTGAAACAGCGGTTAGCGGCACCCGACTGCCCTGACATGGTGCTACAGTGCGAATTCGTGTATGTATGTTGTATGGATGGATGTGCACAGGCGGGGCGAGACGATGGGACGACGCGACGACGCGTAGATCGTTGGTCCGTGCAGATCGACCAACTTCGCTGCGTATCCATCAACCTATCAACCCATCAACCCCATCAACCCGTCAACCTATCAATACCTCTATCTGCCTACAGTATGAACGCGGAGTACGTAGTAACGCAACACGATATGTCAGTGAAATGGCATCCGAAAAACGGCATTTTGACGCCGTTTTTTGGATGCCTTCCCATTATAGGCGTTTCTTATAGGTGTTGCTTATAGGTGTTTGCTGCTAAAACGTTATCATGCTGTGATGTTTGGGGTGATTATGATATGTGAAATCCACTTCCTATAAAAATTCTTCCGAGTTACATGTAAGTGGAGGGTTCCATCTCTGCTGCCTGTCTGACCCCGCACTTCTTCGACTTGGCGCTGTGCAGCGAAGAGAGAAGGCTGTCTTTGCTTCTCTCGACAATCACATCAATACCCGAACGACGGTTCTTCGGCACTCTAGTCAAGCCCAAATTGGTCCTTCATCTTGTGATACGCCAGAGGCAGCGTGATGGGTTCAAACCTTAATCCTTCTTTACTTTCCAGGAGATGCGCGAAGCTCTTGGTATTTCAGGAGCGCTGTAACAAATATGGCCAGTTAATTGGGTATGAGTGTACCAATGAGCCTGGGCTTCCAGTCTCCGAAGAGGAACTTCAACTACCGCGAAAGTCCATCCTTGATGTGGATCCTAACCTTCTAAGATGCCTGACGGAGGTTCTCTGTAGGGGAGGATATGATGACTGGTGAGCCTCCCGTTCTTGCGTTGGCAGGAAGGATATACTTATTCTGGATATGTAGGAAGGTCCATTCTATTGTAGAAAAGAGGCCCATAGTGAATCAGGCAGCGGATGAGGAAGAGGAAATTTGTAAGTAGCAAATTCGGAAATCGAACTAGTAATACAACGAATGTCCTAATTACTTGTGTTGCTACATAGATCAAACACGTATGGGAACCCCCAGCCCAAGGCTTCCCCGAAGGCATTCGGAGATGCTATACGAGCAGGGGCCTCCCAGCTTCTCAGAGCGGTATCTGTTCTCGGATAGGATGCCAAGGGGTAGGCACATTTCAAGAGAGTTGGCTGGTCCGGTTATGAATGCAGAATATTTTGGCCCTCCGAAGTGCCAGTTCAACATACTCATAGAAGGAGAGCACAAGGGCAACATGGATCTTATATATCCTCCACAGAATTTCTCCTTCAACAATAGTTTCCCCACTCAACACCCTCCACAGGGTGGACGAGGCCAAATGACCTAATGGCCAAAGTCTGAGCAAGAGCGAGAATAATAAGTTGTAGTTAGTTGTTGAGGGACTCGCTGGGGAATTTTGGATAGGGCAAATACCTTGGAGGGCAGTTCTTTGCTTTTAAATATGGACGCAAATTGGTTGGTTTTCTCATTGAGGTTCTTTTTAGTTATAGCCCTGGCAGTACTTCAGGCGCTCCCTACCTTCTTTTAATAAATCGTCCTTCTACCCACTAGCTGCTGAAGTGTTTCCGCAATACCAGAAGGAAAATAGCAGTAGCCCTGCCTCGATAAAGACCACAACTTGCAGCAGAGTGAGCTTTTTGATCCCATCAGACGGTATTTTCACCAATGCATATATTCATATTCTTATATCAACATTCTGTCAACGTTTCGTTGAACGTCTTTTTGGATGAATTCCGAAGCCTTCGTCTCCTTGTCCGACCAATGCCCCACCCAATGCCCACTCAAGGTCCCATCACTAAAACGAATGGGTTAGCCTGCAACCACAACACCAATCTGCACTGCGGTACGAAAAGCCTCCTTCGAATCCTTACCTACCTCCCGGTTCCCCCAGTCCTTATAGTCCTAAGGGGAATATGGAAATGCTTCGATTTCAAGTACCCTCTCCCTATGGTTCGATTGGTCGTTGTCCTCGATATACTTCAGAACCTGTCTGCGCAAAAAATGGGTAAAGTTCACTGTGACGACTGCCAACCTTGCCAGCTGCAAGGCTATGACCGCTAATAAGTCACCACCCACAATGTTAGGGAGAGAGGGGCGAAAGCTTGCAATACACGCCGCTCCATATTTTATTAAGCCAATCGGACTGTTTCAGTGTCCTATCGGTCAAGAGGTCGGTTTTCAACATTGTATTGGCTGAGATATCCGTTTTTAACACCGCATTAGCTGAGCAGACCGTTCATTGCAGTAGCAACTGCAGGTGTGAAGACTTAGCCAATACCTTGTTGCCCACAGACGACCTCTATAACATCCACCCACCCACTCTCCGCCTACGTCTACTCTCACATTTACGCCCGCAGCTACACCTATACCTATACCGACGTCTACCATTATGGAATATCGCTGGCCAGGAAAGACGCCTTGCTTTAAGGGTTGTTTTGTGCAGCTTCAGGACGTGTTGTCACGGCGTTACATCTTTAATCTTGCTGAGTGTGTGATCGTTACGAAAGGCACAGCCAATGGAAAGGATGTTATAGTGAAACTAGTTGAGTAAGAGCTTGCAACACTTGTTTCTAAGAAAACAAACCAATAATTTGAACTAGGCTCGACTCCAATGATGACCTTAAAGGCAAAATAAGGAGGTCGCGAAAGAAGGTCATACGGATGAGGCTCTAGCACTGGAGACATTGCAAGATTTAGGACATACGCCTCGCTTGTTACCTTATGATGTAGTAACCCAAGACCAGTCTATGTCTTGCCCCGGGGGCTACATTCGCGCCCTAGTTATATCGAAAGTTCCTGGGCAGAGTGTACTGTTGGGTTTGAAAGAACACGAGCTGGATCTAATCGGAATTCAATTGGCGGAAATTCTGGAGTAAGTATAGCTATCGGCTGCTACTTCGGTGTTGGCTAAGTTGCTGTCGTCCATGGATACATGCGTCAAAAGGGGTTTTGTTACGTTGACCCAAATCCCGGTTACTTGAATTGGGACCGGGAAAACCGAAAACTGTAGGTCGTTCTTGCTAAACTTAGTATCAATTACTGTTGCTGATCTCGTTCTTTAGCTATCTGGTTGATCTGGAAGCAGCAGAGCGCGATAGTGGCGCAAAAGAGAAATTAGGACCAAAATCCAATGCTGTCAAAGCATTTATGATTAAGAAATGGCTTTGTCGTTCGTACAGCTAAGCAGGAGTTGGGGGGCTGGGGCTGTGTTGCCGTTAGGCTCAGCGAACGAGCTTTTATAGCCACGAAAGATGCTTTTTCGAGTTATCGCGTTCCAGCTTGGATGAGTGTCAACGAGAAAACGTAGCTTAGTATGCAGCCAATAATGTGAGCTTGACAAAGGGATTAGATGTCCCACTTCCGACTGCCATAAGGGTTGGGTGTTCCACGGCAATGCAGGATGTTCACACGCGATTCGTTGTCGGATAAGCCATCAACAATGAAGCTTCCAAGCATTGGACACCACTTTCTCAACCTTCTGGGCAGAATATTTCAGTTTTTTGATTCGAGGTGTGATTCCTTAATCTACATAAAAATGCTCTCCTCCTACCCCTTGGGTGGCCATCTGCCCCTAAAGGTTCGACGGCATATACTGAGAATCCAAGCGCTTGATGAACGTCCGAGGGAGAAAGGCGGTGCAACCCGTCTGTATCCTTGGAGGTAAATGGAACTGGCTATGTCGCAATAGGACTTACTACATGGGAGAATGCGGCGTCCGTCCGAGACTTTCTCCAGTGGATCGTTGTTGGTTGGTGGAGTTAGTAGGTGTTGGCCTTGGGCCGCGCTATGTCGAATAGGGCTTGGCGGTCCCAACGGTCGCTGAAAGCGCACCGACAAAAGAGCAAGTTGTTTCAATATCTCTGGGAGTCCTTGATCCCCAAAGCGGGCCGACTATGAATTCAGCGCATGGTGAAGAGGATTGCTCTCCGCCCAATTAATTACATGAGCACCCCACTCCACACTCTCATCGGATCCGTTTGCATTCCTGGTGGTATTACAGTAGTAAAGACAAAGACAAAGGTGAAGGTGGGCTATGAGCGAGGTCTCATCGGTCACTTCGCGGATGCCTCCTATAGCAAATCACCAGAGAAGATTCAAAGCCCGGAATGATTTATAATACGAAAAATTGAATTATCCCAATCGCCCTCAATGCCGCCGAACCTCTGCTACATGATACGGATACCAGACAATTATTCTGAACCAAGACCACTCTGGGGAGCTACCGTCCGAGAATCGCTTGCACCAGGAACAGTGTTTCGTTGGCGTTTCGGTCGCTCAGCAGTTGGATCGGTGGGCGATACCGCTTGTCCGTTTCTCTTACACACAGACTGGGAGGCTCTTCTGGTCTGTGGCTCCGCCAATGTTTGAATGCCGTTGTCACCTAGCTGTCCAGAGGCAGTTTCGGGGATGACAGTTCGAGATTCGGATCTCTCTTCATTGCGACCGCGCTGTCCAGAGGCATATCCGGCCCTGGGTCGCCCCCGGTGTGATGGTTGTGGGGGAGTCATCATCGCTAATCTGACGTTTGGCAGTTCCGAAAGTCTCGCGGTCATGAAGCTTCAGTTTCTTCAAACACTGGCCTGCAGAGAACCTCTGATTAGGGTTCATCTTTAGAATCCCTTCCTTAAGAAGATCTATTAAAGGATCCGATCCCCAGTTCATGGTTTCCTCAATGACATGATTACACCACGTCCCCACCTCACGCTTATCCTTTTGACCTCTTTTTGGCTCTTCAATGCCATATGCATACTCGAATACCATGAGTCCTAGCGACCACAGGTCCACAGCAGAGGTATATCCGCGCGAACAAACCTCAGGCGCCATGTACGAATATGTCCCACACAATGTCCTCAGATCTGCGGTATCTTTGGCGACACCGAAGTCCGCGACTTTGATACTGAGAGGGTTGCGGGAGTCAACAAGAATATTTGCCGGCTTAATATCCCGATGCGTTACATTATTACAATGTAGATAATTAAGGACCTCAAGGCCCTGAAAAAGAAGGTCAATAGCTTCTTGCCTGGTAATAGACTGCTTTTCATGCTGACCTTCCAGACTTCCAAGAGGAAAGTATGGCATCACCAGAAAAGGCTTAGGCCCTTTTAAAAAATCTATGACCTGCACAATATGCTCCTTTCGAACGGTTAGACGGATATCTTCCTAATTAGCTGGATCATGCTTACATGCGGGTGGTTCCATAGAATTTCAATCTCTTTAGCTATCCGGTTCTGCCATTCCCGATCTTCTCCCCGCTTGAAGAATATCTTGCGTGCGTATCTAGAACCCGTACTCACGTCGACGACCTTGTCAACCCTCCCAAACGTACCGGATCCAAGCTTCTGCTCCACGATGTAAATAGGACGCACCAAAGGAGAGAGATATTGGCTTGGGGTTGCTGTTTTGGTAGAGATGTCGAGCGCACCAACCGGAAGATCGGAAGACTTTCGTCCGCTGAAAACCTCGTTCACGTTCTTGAGGTACCTGTCTCTGCAAGTTTCATGGCTGGCTAACTTGACCTCGAACTCAAGGCTGCCGATATGAACTCTAACGTCCCCGTACGTCCCCCCCTTCCCGTTGTCCAGGGATAGGATCCAGGTGAAGTTGTGCCGCACTTTGCCTCGCGCTTTGCCTCCATAGCTGACAGTAGTTCCCCAAGTAGAGGAATCCTTCAATATGACACGATTCTCCTCGCCGAAGGAAATGCAGAAGTGTTCCCCGCTAATGCCCTCCGTTCCTCTTTCTCCTAACAAAAGGTCGACACATTGACTGGTACCAAACGAAAACCCCTGCCGGGGGTCCCCCGGTCCCTTCTCGAAGGTAAGCTGAATACGATGAGTGTCATCGTAATTCCGTCCATTAGATTTTGACCGTGGGGCAGGAGTGAGCTCCGAGCTTAAAGTGGCGGCGGCGTTAGCAATCTCTCTCTAGTGGGCTCCAGGTACCGACCGCGGTTGTGCGATAGGCGGAATGCGTCTTCAGCCAGCCTCCCCCTCGGTATCAACGTCGCGATGAGGTCCGGATCTTCGGTCTGGAAGGGTGTAGTCGGGGTAATGGGTTGCATCTTTATAGCGCGATTACCCCTACAGCCTAGGATCGGGGTTGAGTCGCGTATTTGTGTTCTTTGTACTACTGAATGTAAAAGGAAGGCCCGCTTTTACTAAGAACACGTACCATGTGACTACGCTCAGTTCCTCTCAAAGCGGCTGCTATGCAGTCGCCATTTACATCACCTCTACCAGAGGCCATGGCTTCTCCTAAGGAGTATTTCGCTGACGATCTACTGCATTTCACGGTCAACGACCTCCATGAAGTGGAGAATCCTGAAAATGTGACCGAAAAGCACCTGGAGGTATTGCGGTACGAAGTCCAAAGACCTCCGACGCTAGCCATTTCCGTACATCGTGCTGACGAGACGACACCCTTATTGTCTAAAGAGATTTAATGCGCCAGAGAGATGAGACAAGTCAATCTAATCTTGTAGATGAAAATGAGCTATGCGAAAAGCCGAGGTGAGGACGCGTTGTCTACAAGCAACCCTTTCACCATACTAACACGTCAGTTAAATGTACAGGCACATTTGCTCTTTCGGATCCACGCCCGTATCCTCCGGGATTCCGACCCCGCCTCCTGATGGCCCGGAGAGAGTAGAACGAGATCTACGCTCGGAGAGAGAATCATACGATGCTCTCGTCCAGGAGGGAGGCCGTCCATCTCACCCAATTCATCTCAAGTTCGACATCCTCGATAACCCTGGAAAATATGAGGATATAATTTCATATTGGCGTTCCGTGCCAGGAACAGGACGGCTATTGTTCCTCGCTCAGTTAGACGTTTGGAGAGAGTTTTGCAGATGGCAGCGAACAATACGACAGTATTATCGAAACAGGTTTCCCGATTACCAGAAAAGGGTCCTCGAACGTCGACGGAGGCACGGACTCAAAGGGGATGTCGAATTACATCGGGAGCCTGACCAACAGAGTAGGCTGAATAATTGGATGGAATACCAGGACTATGAATGTCAGCTCCTTGAGGGGGAGGAGAAGGATATCGAGCAAGCTCAAGAAAAGTCGGACTCTGCACAGAAGGAATTGAAGGAGGCAGGAGTTCCAGGGTTCGACTGGGTGTACGATCCAGACAACTTCGACAACTACTACGGTTTAGCTGCCGAAAACAGTGGGCAAATATGGAGTTCATGGGAAGAGATGAGGTTGGCAGAGGAAGAGATGAGGTTAGCGGGAGGGCGGTTAGAAGCCGCAAAGTCGGACGACTCGAGAGAGAATGTGGAAAGATCTGCATTGATCAAACTAGCTCAGAAAGAGGTCGAACCAGCACAGAAGAGATTGGACGAGTCAAGAAAGTCTCATGAAGCGGTCAAACTCAGAGGGGCAGTCCTAAGCACGGGATTTTCGTTATCAATTGCCAAAGAAAAATTAGGGCAGCGTAAAATCCTGTTAGAATGGATTAACCAGCAACTTCTAGTAATTACTTCCGAATCTACAACCTCTAGTACTAGATCGGAAGCACTTCGAGATCACTCTGCACCCAGAGTATCTGAGCCCGAGAGATCGTCGGAGGGGAGTCGTTATAAGAGGAATCAGTCTACAGCACACCCGATCTTCAGTCCAGTTCATTCGTCCAGAGTTTTTAATACAGCTAGAAAGAAACCTGGCATCCCTCGCCAGAAGCGGAGCACCTTACGTGACGCATCACAATCAACTGAAAAGGCTGCCATCGAACACAACATCGTCCTGCGCAGAAGCGAACGTATATCTAAGCTCAGCAAAAATACGACCGCACGTAATCCAGAGCACACGTCTCTTTGCGCTGTTCGTTCATCAAGAGTGTCTAAGGCTAGAAAGAAAGTATCTGGCGGCATGCAATCCATTGAACTGCGTCTGAACGACACGAAATCATCACCAGCAACTGACCGGCGCACGCGATCAACGGCTCAGCTAACACCCTTCTCGCGCCGCCAAGTGTCACGGATAGCAAAGGCACAAGGGAGTGGGGTGGCCTCCCGAACCCGAAGCAAGCACAACATGAAGAACTTGGACATGAGTCAGATATTACGGGCGTCAAGCGGATGAGTTAGAAGCTATATACACTTACTATAGACAACAACCCAGTTATCTTCCACAAGACAGGGGTCACTAGAGGAAATGCAATTGCTCCTAGATCTCGGACATACCTGTTGTAATGGTCCATGCATTATGTTCCGCAGCCAGTGCCTGAGAAGAAGCAAACGACACAATTAAAGTCCATCCTCCGTAACGCTCTCTCCATGCAGAGGCATATTAATACGAGAGAGTGAGGATGTCCGTGTCATAAGTGGATGAGTCAAAGTGCTCCAAGGAAAGAGCAAAACAGTCTTAGTAGGTTTTATGTCCAAAGCCTATCCGACGCCGTTTACCGCCGGATAGATGAAATGACCTGTCGTGCTATTAGCATAAACGCCATACATTAAGCCATACCCGCACACCTAGGAAGCAAGGTTATGTACAGGCTTTCATGTCATAGATGGTGTGATTGTGACTACCACCAACGCGCCTTGTCGGATTAGAATAGATGCATACCCCACCAAATCTACAAGCGACTCACGAGAACGCCTCCTTGGATGTACGGCTTCACCAACCCCTTATCGACCCCCTACTGATTTATTCGACGTGATATCACATTTTGAGGCGGATGCCTCTGGGAGAAAACTGGGGAATCTTTTCATCGAAGAAGAGCTGAGGTAATATTTGCTAGTGCTACGACCAGTCCGAGGTCAGCGATTCCGTCAATCATATTATACCGCCTACCTGCTCACTCTGTTCTAAGTGCTTTGGTATGCCAAAAGATACCTATCTATTATACTGGAGAAGTGGGTAATAGAGAACAAAGGGAGTGCCATACCAATGACACATACACTGAAGTGCGCACCAGTGGGGTAAAGCGTTCGCTGGTAGTATGCGCGGCTCCACCCCGATCCTGGGCTCCTACCATAAGAATATATAAGAATAATCGCGCTATAAGAATGGAGTCCATTGCCCCGACCATATTCTTGTAGCGCGACTCGACTGTAGTACGTCGAACATCATCGGCGGCGGCGGCAGACTGACATGGGCGCTGCGCTGCGTAGGTGGATGGAGCAAATGTTAGTTTAAGAATCCAGAACTGGCAGGGTGTATCGCACAACACACTCCGTGTAGAATACAGGCGACAGAAGGCAGAGAAAGAGGGGGACCCATTTTAGGCGCAGAAGCCTGACGGGATGCCTTGTGGCGTTGGGGCGGGTATTGCTTTTGCACATCTACCGCTGTAGCTGTAGTGGCCATCTGCCCCGGAACTAGACTTGCTCCGTGCGCGGAGGGCATCTTGGTTTGGAAATAGCGAGTGGTGGCTATGGGGGGAAAGTGAAAATGCCCAGTTCTAAAAACTCTTGCGGCAAAGCTCGCTCCCGGCCAAATGAGATGCTGCTGGCACTGCGGACTCGGTGCAAGTGGCTTGCTCCGCCCCAAAGCTTCTCTCGGCCAGTGCAGCTAATAACCAGATACGGGATGACTGCATGTGTGGAGATGGCGGATGTTTGATACTCATTTCAAGAGAGGCGGCACTCGGCGTGGCCATGTCCCGCGTTGCCCGTCACCATCGAGGGCCACGAGATGAGGGCCATGGAGGCTGGAAGTGGTCGTGCTTGGCTGGCATGGCCCTCCACCTCTTTACCCTAACATAGCGCTCCTCCACCCGGGCGGGATACGAGCTGCACCGCCGTACGTAGTTCAGCAGCGCATAAACCTCTCCATTCTGTTTTCCCGTAGCTCGAGGTCGAGCAAGACGTTGTAACAAGCAAACAACAAACCCAGCCATCACCGGAGGCCAGCACCATACTAGTACACACCGGTACCACAGAGCACATATACAAGTACCTCACTGCCCGCGCTAGCAAAGTTCGGGCTTCTGGCGCTCAGCCATCCTGACACGCTAACCCCAATATCCCCACGCGCTTATTCCTACATATAAAACAACAGTCTGCTGGTCTAGCCCGTTGCCGTGAGCCACCAACGTCGGCAGTATCCACAGGACAACCCGCAATACGAAGGGCTTTCTCAGCAAGGTGCGTTCTGGTGCCTGTGTCTCGTTTGCACGCCTGTTCAAGTGTTCCTGGTGCGACTGTCGTCCGTCCGGCGGGGCTAGCTGGACGAGCCTCGATGCGCACTATTCTCTGGTATCCTAGTAGGCTAACTTGGACGCCTTTTTGTGTTACCAGACCCTGTTCAGCGCCTAAACATGAGCGGCGTAAACCCCCACTTGGGGGCCACCTTCTACCCTGGAGGCTCCGACGATTTCTACATGCCGGAGGTAATTTCGCCGTCTCCACAGAGGTGAGAAACTCCCTGGCTGGCGTCCAAACCCTGCTGCTACGGCAAGACTTAGGGTCGCTGCTTGTCTTGTTAGTCCTGACATTTATTTACAGAGTCATGCCAGAAGTTCCAGAACAGATACAAGAGAACCTCGCACATCTGGAGCTAGAAGCCAACAATCCCAGCATGGAGCCTAAACCGCTGCAGCCAAACAAAAGTACGGGTTATCGCGATCCCCAAGCGGCAGATCCGACGAAATTTCCCCCACGAGGAGCGTCTCTTGCAGCTGAGCAGTACAACGGCCACTCGGGGTATGGGGAACATGAAAATGCACCCGCGATTGCTCCTGTCGATCCTTATACAGCTCGTGGCGACGCTATACAAGCACAAGGGCAAAACGCATACCAGTACCAGGGAGCCGCTTCCGGAGACTACGATGAATTGGATCAGCCGAGTTTCTCTCCCTTCCCTAAACTCCATGACCCTCCACCGAACGTTCCGCCCTCCGATGAGGAGAAGGAAGCAATACTCGAATCGGCTCGGCTTCCCGTACTAAATTCGAATGACCCAGAGACACAACTAGCATGGGCACAAGATGCGCTTTCATACGTTGAGGTTGCAATGCAACATGAGCGACGGATGACGGAAAACGACCCGGATCAACAACCGAGGTCGCAGACGCCGCGTGTAGAGCACCAACTACGCGTAGATGCTATCAATGTTGTCACCTTTTTGGCCGACCAAGGCCACCCAAAGGCAGAGTTTATGAGAGGCATGTGGCTTGAGTTTGCCAAATTCGGGTTCAGGATGGATAAAAAGGAGGCCTTTAGGAGTTACGTCCGTGCAGCGGAAAAGCGCTACGCCAGGGCCGAATACCGGATAGGGATGCAGTACGAAAACTCGAACGAACCGATGAAAGCGATCAGACACTACAACCAGGGTGCGGCCCAAGCAGATTCGGCCTCGAACTATGTACGTTACGCTCTCACGGTGGATCCCCGCGAAAGACTACTAACAGCCTTATAGAGACTAGGGATGATGACACTACTTGGCCAACACGGGCAAAAACAAGATTACGTACGTGGGGTACATCTCATCAGACTTGCTGCTGACTCAGCGGACGAGAATGCCCCCCAAGGAGCATATGTATGGCATTACCTCGTACTAGCTTTAAAAGCAGCCGAATGCTAATCTGCAGATAGGTGTATGGGATGCTCCTAGCGCGAGAGCTTCCTGGGATCGATGTTCCCGAGGCCTTCCTCCCTATAGATCTCAAAACCGCCCGAACAAATATCGAGAAGGCAGCATACTTGGGATTTGCGCGAGCCCAACTAAAGATGGGGCAAGCATACGAGCTTTGCCAACTAGGATGTGAATTTAACGCCGCTCTGTCCCTACATTACAATGCACTTGCGGCACGGCAAGGTGAGGCTGAGGCCGACATGGCCATCAGCAAGTGGTTCCTCTGTGGCCAGGAAGGCGTGTTCGAGAGAAACGAAGAGCTAGCGTACACGTACGCCAAGAGGGCAGCAGAGAGCGGACTACCGACTGCAGAATTTGCCATGGGATATTTTTTCGAAATTGGCATGTACGTTTCTGTGGATCTAAAAGAAGCTCAGAATTGGTACCGAAGAGCTGCAGATCATGGCAACAAGGACGCGACCGGGAGGTTGGACGGCATCTCAAGGTCAAAGACCCTATCAAGGAAAGACCATGAGAGAGTAGCGGTTGCAAAAATCCGGTCGATGCATGGGTCACAGCGTGGGAAAAGACCAGAACGTTTCAAGACCCCTATACAGCCGCTACCAGTTGTCGAGGACGAGTCGTTAGACATGCCGGATCTATCAATCCCCACCGGCCCCGCGGGCTATGGCCCCGGTAACCCCGCAGGGAACCAGCCTTATCTGAATCCATTCCCCGCCGGTCAATTGCCTCCACGTTCTGCTTCTGCTGCGCCATATCCAGTAGAAGATGGCCCTCCCCGCTTGAGCCCAAGACCGGGTTCGGCGTTTAACATCAATCCGAATATTCGGCCCAGTTCAGCTTTTGGTATTAATCCGAACATCCGTCCAGTATCAGGTCCTGTTCGTCCGTTTTCAACGACAGGTGAGGCCGCCGGCAGAGGCCGTGGGGGCGGACGTGTCGTATCTGGAGGACCTGGCCCTGGCCCTGGCCCTGGCCCGCGTCCCTTCTATGATCCACAGATTGGGCGGGGGCGCGGGGGTTCCCCAGGGAGCGGTAGACCACAGGAAGACCCGAATAAACCCAACCCACCTCGACTCGACATTGGGTTCACTGCTCCCGTGGATCCTGCACCAGAAAAGAAAAACAAGCTCCAGAAGCTCAATTCTCGCCCGCCACAGCCTGCACGTACTCCCCCACCAGACTCGCAACCATCACAGCCACCCAGAGTACCAGTAAAGCAGCAACCTCCCACGCAAGATCAAAGCTACAGCTCGGCAAATACGTCCAGGCCCCCCCCCAATCGACGGTCCCAAGGTGCACCTACCCAAGTAGGGCAACCTGCAGCTCCGGCACCACCTAAGAGGACGTCTACATCCCAGTCCTCGCTCCCCGGGAAAGGACCGAAAACATTTGAGGAGATGGGCGTTCCCCAAGAGAAGAAGGAGGACGAATGCGTATGTCTTGTCCCTTTCAGCTTATTTCTGGTGCTCGCACTAACTTGGCCATAGGTGGTAATGTAATGCGAATGCGGATGCGGAGCATCTTATGGAAACTCGATAACCGAGGCGAGTTGGTATGCATTTGTTTCCACTTAAACCAGCGGCATTTGATTATTGGCAGATATCATATGTAGTTCTAGTTTAGAAGCTCCAAACCGAGCGCAATTAGGACAGCAGTATAACCACTCCACGGCGCTAATGCATAACTCATCTCGCATGAAGCAACACGTATTCTCTGCGGTAAAGGGGCTGCAGAGAGCACCGCAGTTAGGCTAGGGGTCCATCCAGTATTACACATATAAGCCGGTCTAATGATATACCTACACCTTGCCATGCCATGCCGTGCCGTGCAAGAGAGGGACAGACAATCTATGCATTAACCCTGCTCTCTCTAAAGGCCAACCCAGCAAACCTAGTGCAGTAATTAGTAAACCTAACGATAATAATAATAAGGGAATGAGGAAATTTTTCTCGCGAGTTTTTGTCTGGTACCTGAGGCTTGAACACCCCTCCCCACGCTCCGGTGGGAGTAGAGATCGTGTTGGTAGGTTTCGGGATTGAGTGGCGATGCGGTGGGTAAAAAGACAATGACGAGCGGTAAGTCCCATGGAAAGCATGTAGGCAAGCCGAAACTGAAGCTATTCGGGTGAGCGGCAGCCGAAGCGGTTTCTTCCTCGATGAGGGGGACTGGTAGGTGCTCAGGGTTGGTTAGGGCATTTGACCCTATCTCGCACTTTTCCCCAAGTCTCTGTTAGGTCCATCGCTTTCAACAACGCACCGCAAAACTGCAATCGACCAAGCCCCCTGTAGTGGCTGGCAAGCTCCCAAGGCCTGGTTCACCAATCTTATCCAGCATGGCGCCCCGTAAAGAGAAGAAAGACCAAGTTACTGGCGACCAAGGTAAGCCTAGTCTATATCTAGGACCAATGGACAGACAGCACTCGAGCGAGCCCCGCTGACACTCCTGTTCCGTTTGATCTGTGGCCTGTACAGCCAGCGACCGCATCCTGGACTATCTTCGTGAGTTACTATTCCTTAGCCCTCATGCTGTGTACTGCTTAGGCGAAAACTAACCAGGTTGGATTACTGCTACAGGCAAGCAGAAGTGAGCGATCACACCGCCGCATCTGGGTTCAAGCCCCGAGGAAATACAGGGCTAATCCTAAGTCCTGGGAAGCCGGCCATACTCGGTATTTGGGTCCCAAGGAACGGACACCGTTGGCTAGTACTAACGGGGGAGATGTGGCAGGCTACTGATATTTCGGCGAACCTCCATAATACGGTGACTAAAGGTGAGCCCCCGTGCATACCTCCAGTTCGTGCATGGTCTCAAAGCCTTCTTGCCCCGAGGTCGGAGTAGAACCCAGGAGAGACGGCAACCGCGGCAAGAAATTTAATCAAGCCTGTATTATACCTCTACCGGTGATGTGGGGGAGTATTTATTCATTCTGTGAGTGACGCTGACGGACCGTCAGCGAACACGGCGAAGCTCCTTAGGGAGATGCACGAGCGTGGGGAGATCGAAGCAAAGACCGCTGGTTGGTAGATGCATATCCCGAATGCTGTGTATCAAATAGAAACGTATAATAGGGATCCTAACCTATGTTTGTTCGAATAGGAAAGCAGATTGTTTACCACACCACACAAGTGAGCAGAATCATGTCCAGAACATTCTCCGATTCACCCCCACAACGCCATCTTTTGAGCTCCCCCTTGGCGCCTCTCCGCAAACAAGCTTCCCCGCAGAATTGTTGCGCACATGATCTTACAGGCTAAACTCTCCGAGGGATTGCTGAGTTCAGCTGGAAGCTCCAGATACGTCAGCTCGCATATGTTGAAATTTAGAAACTGAGTCATCTGCTCCAAAATTTAGGACCCGAAAGACGCAGCAACTCCGGAAGAGTTAGCTACCATGGACAAAAAGATAGCAGTGCTGAGAGAAGAGATCACGGCGCTAAAAGCCAAGCAGAAGACTCTGCAACTAACCCTCGCCAACCTGAGGTCGACACCAACTACTACTGACCTTCGCGAATCTACCGAGATCCTAGTCGCGGAGATCAGTGAGCTGCTGAATCGCCTGGTCCCCTTGCGGTCAGGGAAGGCAAGCCCAGTCTCCGCCGAAGAGAAGGCGGCGGTCGACAAAGGCTTTGCAAACGCGGAAAGAAAGTCGACAGTACGGAAGAAGATCTTCAAAAATCTCTGGGGAATGACATGTGATAACCTTCCGGAAGGTACGAGTAAGGATGAGCTGTGGGTAAGTGCTTCCGTGTTCCACTTCGCACACCCTCTTTCCAGCCTTCCGTTTGCCTCTCATCCCAGCTGAGGGATGCGTTTGGGCCACGCTCCCCCGTGACGAGTTATTCCGGCCACACACTGCACTCCACCTCTCTGGTTGACGTTCAACCTCGTGGCAGTACTCAGCGTGTCTAGGGACTCATGTGGTTACCACGCCAACACGCGAGGTGGATGTATCACAAAAGCCAAACCCTTGTAGTCAACGCTGATTATCCGCCCCACTAGGAACGCCTAGGACTCGAAGACGACCCGTGAGCTCGGTGTTTGGCGAGATACTGGACACTGGTGCTCGATCTCTCCTCCAAAATGACGGTCATGGATCGAAGAGCGGGCATCTCGGAAGTTTTGCAGCTGCACTGTCCACCCATTCATACCATCCTTGCTGGAATGATGTAAATACGTAGTCAGATGCATGGCTTATTTACTCTGGTCCTAAACATCACACCTACTTTCCCTCCACAATCCGGTGGTATTGTAGATGTATGGCTTCCAGATTCTTCCACCGCCGCGCGTGAAGTGTGTTTGTCCGAGCAGTGTGCGGGAATGCCGGTGTGAAGGGTGGGTGTGGATGCGTCGGATCCTCGCAGTCCCAGAGAGATAAACCGGAAGTAGCAAAAAGAACGAGAGACATTGAAAGGGAAAAGCAGGATTCTAGACCACAGCGACACCGCAGCCCTTCCTCAAGCCGGACCTATATCCATATAAAGACTCCCAAGCACGGCTGTGCGATCCTGGCGCGCGGGGGTGACCCAACAACCTTCCGGGGGGCATCAGACGGTTTTGCGGGCTTCTTCGAAAAGCCCATTTGCCACGCCATCTACAGCGACGCAGAGTCCCTTGCGTGATTCCCGTCCTTACCCGTCGTCCCGCTGCGAAGTACTGTACCTATCTCTGCCACGGAGCGCGTTCCGTGGTGGGCTACGATATGAGAGTGGCAGTGGGCGAGGGGGACGAGACTGCGGGGCGTTTCGAGTGGTTACTGGCGACTTGGGCGGCTTGGGCCCCTCGCCTCCAGGCGAATCAAATCCACCGCCAAAACTTACCTCGTGCGGCCTTCACTTCATTGCCATCTTCTGCATCTCCGACTTATCCTTCGGCCTCATTCACTGCCACGACTTCCACTGCCTGTGAACAGCCCACCTGCTGCACCCACTGCCGGTAGCATTCACTCAGGACCGCCTGTTGCTCCTCAATGGCAGCTCTCAGCACATCTTTTCTTCCTCAGGATCCGCAGCTGCCACCGGCAAACTTCCACAAACCCCACCACCCTCAGCACGGAAAGACATCGCCGGACCAGAAGATGTACCACAACTCAAACAACTCTCACCAGCAGCAGTCTGGCCACCAGCGCAATGGTGCCAGCGGTCGCAGCCGAGTATCTGACGACCATCGCAACCTGCTCACTAATGGCGCGTCGACAGCTGCGAACGGAAACAACGCAATGCCCGTCCCGTCTGGCGGCCCTCACAAACAGCTCGCAAACGGGCAACCGCGCATACCTGGCTTTGACGGCCCAAGAAGCCCGCCCGGGAGCAAGAGTGCGTGATGCTCGCCCGCCTGCAGTTTTCTGACTGAGAATTCTCACTGACGCTTTGTTTCCAGATACGTCGCACGTGCCCTGCAAGTTCTATAGGCAAGGCGCATGTCAAGCCGGCAACTCCTGTCCCTTCATGCACTCTGACAGCACGGCTTCGGATCAGGCGCCATGCAAATACTTTGCTAAGGTACGGAGAGGCTCTTTTTCCCGCGTCAATCTCTGGTGTTGTAGCTCTCCTTCACATACGCATGGCACATTGTACATTTCATCCCCGTCGATTCCTTGGCTGAAGCTTTCTTGATACACATTGCCGACGCGTTTCTGTAGGGCAATTGCAAGTTCGGCGCCAAATGCGCACTTGCCCACATCCTTCCCGATGGCAGGCGAGTGAACCGATCGAACTTGCCGCTGGCCAGTGCTCCCCTCAACATCGGAGGTCGTATTAATCCCGAAAATTTCAACAACCAGGGCTCTGCGCTACACAACTCACTTATCCAGGCAAACATGCTTCCGTTCGGTCACCAGGGCTACTCTTTTCAAGGCCAGGAGGACCCCCAGCATGTGCACAACCAGCCGAGTAAGGGTGTGGACGCTATTAGGAATATCGACAACGGATTCCCGCCTTCTCTCCCAGATTCAAAGTATGGTTCCCCCAGAGATGAGGGCCGTCTGCCAATGTCCCCTGCCGCTAAAGGCCTAAGCGTTCTGGATGCACCACTCCCAGCTTCATTGGACAGCAATGGGATTTCTTGGTTTGCTCGCCATGGACCTATCGCAGCATCGGTACCTTCGAAGTTTGGCATGGATTCTTCTCCTCCTTCTCTGTCACTTAAAGGCAATCAGCCATCTGATGCGCTAAAATCCCTCCATGATTCTGCGTTCGGAAATGATACGCGTGGCAAACCAACTGACATGGGCCAATCCCCGCCATCTGGTTACGAGGAGTCTTTTGGACAGCGCATTATGCACTCACAACGTTACTCAAAACCAAAGGTGATGTCGTCCAGTTTACCCAGGCCAGGCATGATTGATGATTGGGACGGCAACTTTACGTTTGAAGAAGATTTTCTTCCGCACGCCTTGCATGAACTGCTCACACCACAAGAGAAGATGAGGAGGTTTTCAAGAACCGAGGAAGATGTTCCTGGAATTCAACGCTTGAGTCTTAACGGCGTTGGAACACCTGGTGAATCTTCGAGCAAGGTTGGATCACCCACAGCTTCCAGTCCATCACGCTTTGGACCACTTTTCACCCGCCACAAGAAAGAAGAGGATAGTTCTCTCCCTGCTTCAGGTTTGGGACACGTAGGCTCTCCTCTACGAAATTCCTCTCTCCACCCAGGGGCAAGTCCTAGTATGCGTGCAGTCAGCGGTCGAACGTCTGGTGATGTTTCTCCTTACTTTGCTTCACCCCCTCGCCAGTCGTCGATGTCTGCCATCTCTCAGCAGTTGCAACGTGCGCGTTTATCAAGAGCTGAATCCTCGGGCAACGAAACAGGACTCTATCCTAGTGCAGTATCCTTTGGATCCAAACACTCAGCCAATCCCAGCAGACTGGATCGAGCTGTATCCTCCTCTAGCATTGGTGCCAGCAGATTTGTTTCTTCTATTGATGAGGAGCAGGGTGACTGTGTCTTTTCTATGGAGGACGAAGATGACAAACGTTCCAGCGGTGTATATAACTACTCTATTGGAGGTCGCTCACCCCACCTAGGTGCTGTCAGCTCTGGACGCAACGACACTTCTGGTCGGGAAACCAAGGACGGGAAAGAGTACCTACAGGAGATAGAGTCTCTATTCCATCGCTGAATCACCATGAATTAGATGCACAACGTATTTTAGGTTGGGGATACACTGCTTTTCAATTGCACACGCGCAGTCCAACATGGATCTGGTGGCATATTACTTTTCACTCAAATCGGCATACGGGAACGGCGAACAAAAGCTCACTGCACGACGCGGTGCTTACATACGCATGATTAAAGACATCTCATTCATTGTCCTCGTGGAATGATGCAGGGGAACGGCCTCCACTAATGACTGCATGAACTCATGTGTTATGACACACTGATTGACCCCTGCCCGAATCCAACTTTCAAGATCTATGATGATCATAGAACATGCATTCGTCTTCATGGTTGGAAATAGCCAGGTGTCTCCATTGGCTATTCCAAGAGGCGTTTGGATTTAGTCTCCTTTCGTCTCCGATATTTCCAGTTCCTACACGTTCCTCTCCTCACATCACAAGGCGGTTCCATTTCATCTCTTCTCAGTCCCCAGTTGCTAAATTGCCCTGGCGTTAGTGCATCAGGTACTTTCGTGTCTTGCTGACTAGGGGGCATGGCAACAGAAAACACACATGCATCATCGGGGTGGTGATCTGTTTTCTTTTTTCTTTTTTTTCCTAAAAAAATTAATAATAAATTAAAAAAAAATTAAAAAAATCGAGACCCCCACTTATACTGTAAAACATGACCTATACACGTGACCTACAGTCGTCAACCAAGCTTGGACTTTTCCCTCCTTCTCCATCGACACCAACAATTCCTAGATCTACAACCCTCCGCCCTGCATACCTTTTACAATGTCTGACGCTGATCTCACCACAATCCTTAAACGGATCCATACCTGCCTTTCAAACCGCGATTACGCAGCCGCTACAACCCTCCTCACAAAAGCCAAGCTCGCTCTTCTGTCTCTCAACGCCCTAATTCCTACCCCCACAACGCCCCAACCTGCCCTCGCTCTCGCCCGCGAGACCCTCGAGCTAGGCGCCCTTACGTCCATTCGCCAACAAGACCCCGAAGGCTTTACACGTTACGTGCAACAGCTACAGCCCTTCTACGACCTCCCATTATCGCGGCTACCCGGCGCCGGGGGTAACAAAAGCAAGATTACGGGTTTGTATCTGCTTTTGCTGCTGAGTCAGGGTGATTACGCCGGATTTCATACATTGTTGGAAGCGTTGGAGGTGAGCGAGGATGCACGGGCACTTGAGGAGGATGTGTTTATTCAGTATCCGGTTAAATTGGAGCAGTGGCTCATGGAGGGAAGTTATGATAAGGTTTGGGGCGCTACGAAGAGTGAAAGAGTGCCTAGTGAAGAGTATGGTGTGTTTTCAGAGGTGGGTTCATTACTTCCACTTCCCAGCTGGGGTACTACTGTGCTTGGGGAACCGCTACCACCCCTACACACAATCCTCAAGTAGGTGCGGGATAGATACTAAAGTCAGCTCTCTGCGGTCATAGGTCCTTATTGGCACTATCCGCTCTGAGATCGCCTCATGCTCGGAGAAAGCCTACACATCGCTTCCTATCTCAAATGCTAAGAATCTACTCTTCCTTGACAGCGAAGGCAGCGTCATTGCGTTTGCTGAGGCTCGTGGCTGGGTTGTGCGTGATGGACGTATCTACTTCCCGCTACAACAGGAACAGGGCGCCCAAACTGAAAAGGAGATTCTGGTTGCCAGCGGAACGGTTATTGAGAATGCCATAGGCTATGCGAGGGAGCTGGAGACAATTGTGTAGGGATTAGATATCATGTTCAGATGTAAGGGGAAACTCTAACGGAGGGAGGCGTGGTCTGCATTGTATTATATTAGATTTGAAGTGGGCGTTGTTCCCTTTGTATCTACCATCATGTCGCCGACAGATGCATACTCTTAAGACGACTCGTCAAACCTCCACACGCACAACAGGCGGTCATAAAAGCTCGTTGATACCACTACCAAGCCCCTACCATCCTTGTAGGGCCTCACATCACTAGCATAGTTCATGCTCTGATGTCCCTCAAATGCTCCGAGCACCACAATCTCCCAGTCCCCATCTCGACTCTCATTCCGCACAATCTCCAGCACGCGTGAACCAGCATGCATACAGCTTGCCAGGATCAGGCACCGGCTTTGGTCGTTCTCCTGGCTACAGATGAGCCTTAGGCGCCATACGCCACCACCCTCTGCGACCTTTTTCTCTGCGAGAACCCGACGGGTGCCACAGTCATATATGCGCACGAGCTCGTCGTAAGAGCCTGTGATTAAGATCTGCTCATCGAGCGGATATGGTAAGATTGCCGTTACACCCGCGGTGTGGCTGCGGCGGTCACTCCATGATTTGGTCGGTGTATCCTGCCCATCGAGGTCTATGCAGAATTGCGTCAGTGCACAATCGTCACCCCCAGAGTAGAGTTTCTCCGCCGTGGGTGAAAATACAAGAGTCCAAGCTTCAAGGGAGTGGGCGGGCAGGAGGTGGAGAACTGTATTTGCACTTGGGTTTGTAAGGGCAATTGAGCCGGTGGATAGAGACCCGGCTATTAGAGAAGGGTCGGTGGGATGGAATGCGAGGGCCAAGACGAGCGTCGATGTGCTAAAGATCTTGGCAGTGTGGTCGTGAGTTATCACTGGGGATGGAGAATTCGTGCTGAGAGTGTAAATAGATATCGCGCCAGTGGAGGTCGCAACTGCAAAGGAAGTTGGGGAATGGGGCGAGAAATGCAGGTCAAGCACAGCAGACGCAGTTAACAAAGTCTGGATTTTGACGCTGGATAGCAGGTCAGCCCTATCATAGGGGGGTCTATAAGTCCATGGCAATTGGGAGCCTACGCGTGGAGATTGCCTTCCGTGAGGGTGAGCAACACAAGACATCCGCTCCGTGACTGTGGTGGCACAGGCGGCTCATCTTTCACAGGAAGACCTCCAGGAGGTTCTTCTCCCATTCTCTCGCCATGCTCCTCCAGATGGTAAGTGCCAACCACGAAGAAGGAAGTGGCCACCGGAGAGAACTCCACGCAGCTCGGCGGCTGGTCTAGAATGGTGGAGAAGACTGGCCGGATCGCGGGTGGGGCTGTCGTCCCAACCATCTTTACACGCAGATGTCGGATTGGAGGCACTAGCATCCAAACACATGGACCCCAGCCGGAATGGCCGCGATTGAGGAGGCTACCGGTGGCCCATCGCGAGGGCCCATAGCCCAGCCTGGCCCTCAGCCCCTCTTCACGTACATAGTAAGTCACATATAACGTAACTAACTAGTTAGTTAGTTAGTTTAGCGTTTGCCGTATTTTTCTCGCGTCACATACAAAACTTCAATGAATTTCCCATAAAAGCGGCGCTAACTCGGGTGAGGCGAGAGGGACACAGCCACGCCAATCTAAGATGGGCACCAGTCACGGGAGAGAACGACCTTCTAAGTACTCTGTACAAGTTCATGGATAAATACGACGGTACTCTTACACACCCTATCAAACATGTCACGTCCTACAACACCCATATCCTACAGCGAGAAGATTTGAGCGTAAATACGCTAGCCCCTGTCAGAAACCTGCTGCTTAGCCCCCCTCGAAGCCCCTCTAGCGTCTAGCAGAAGTCGTTCCTGCCTGTCCCGCCATCCTCGCACGAGTTACATTTCTTGATAAACGTCACGAGTCCGCTCGGTCCACCGACACAATGGAAAAGGGCGTCGCGGAAATTGTTGGAGTTCTGGCCCGAGCAAAGCAGAGCCTGGTCGATCTGGCCTTGGTAATTGCCTGTTGCAAGAAACAAAAACAAAAAAGTGTCAGCTTTGGGTATCGCTAGAGATGGCGATTGCATTTGGGGTTACCCACCTCTATTGAGAAGACCGTACCCGCAGTAGTTTAGACCCGTTTTGCAGTTGTCAGCCATCACGCCAGATACGGCGGCAAGCAAAACAAGAGTAGCTGACGTGATCTTCATGGCTTTGGCAGATTAGAGAACTCGAGGGAGGAGAGAAGAGAAGGTAGAAAGTACTCGAGGGCAAGGCTTTTGTTGATTTTTTTGAGTATCGAGTAAGGGAAGGGAGCTGCTGGTTGTGTGAGGACGAAGTACCAACTGGAGTTCAACGGGGAAGATATTACCCCCAATTTATATTCCCTCCGTTGCACAACACTGCCCACTTCGGATACATTCCCCTTCCAAACCGGGAGGTAGAGGATGACGATACTTTCCACCCTTCCCTTCACAGCAGCACTGCCTCATGCTAACTCTCTCCCGTGTTGGGACACTGAATGGACGAGAGGCCTTTGGTCATTGAATGTGCCGGACGGCTCGGGTCGTTGAGTGGATCAGAGGCATTGGGTCATTAGAGGACCAAGGGGTCTCTGGCCCAGACGGTCCATGTGCCTATGGCTTCATCCACGGGTTATTCCAGGCTTGGAAGGCCTAGGACGGGTTGAGCGTCTAACAGAAATCCGTGACTTGAAATTAAATGCTTGGGACAATCACCTCCCTTGTAGGACCGAGACAGAGTAGGATACACCGTATTAAATAAATGTATGCTGTATACATGTACATGTACATAGTAAATGCCTGGGGCTGGCGTCAGGTGCAAACCCCACATTACTTTTAGTCATCGCAGATAATTATCGGTCGGGCACTCACGACACGAAGGTAACAAGACAGGATCACTCGACAGCAAAATAAAAAGCCCCCGTTAATAGGTAGACTAATTCTAGTCGCGGTTTACTCGGACCCTATGTGAGGAGGTTGTTTGATAGGCCAGTTGAGGGTAGGCGGAGGTTCAGGACTGCATAGGCGATGCTTTGGGGGCTGTCTGGGGATATATCCTCATTGATTCGTTGGCTTTGGTTAAGGTTATTTAATCCCCATCGTTCGCTAGTTAACTTTAACCTTAAATAGATTACGAAATCGTCAGGCACAAGTTCGAATCAATCGACAGCAGCCTACAAACGTATCTAAGGGGTATATTGATTGAGTGTTCCTTGTCCGCCACGGAGAGTAGGCCTTGTCTGTGGCGCATGGGGACACCTAATACCCATAGAATAGATACGTTGTAAGTGCCACGCGCGGGTCTAGGTATTCCATTTCCGGGGTCTTGGACTCTAGATATCTCCAGGTAAACTCCGAGATTTACGCAAGCCGTCATTAGTAGACGCCTGCTCTAACATTGAATGGGCAGACGCGGGTGACCAGCGCTGCTTCTCCAGCCTCCGCTTACGGCCGTTCTCAATATTTGGGGTAGGACCCGTCGCACATCCTCAAGCCCATCCTGGGTATTAATAATACTCTTACTCCGGGAACTCGACATGTTGCTCCGTCTGGCCACCCTCCATGTGCGCGCGCGATCCGCATTTCGACTCGGGCTACCTAGAGTACCAACCTGGGGGCACGAGAACCACAAGGGAATAAGCAACATATTCATATATATATTTATACAACCCCAGCACACACAGAAGCAGCAGCTTTCAGCATTGCTGACCCGTTGATCCGGGTCCCGCAATGCCCCCAGTAGAGTTACCATCCGCCCTGCAGCCGGTAGCATTCATGAAGAGCCCATGGCGGTGGCATTTGCAAGGAAACGGCCGATGATAGTGAAGGTGAGGGTGTAAATTAAAGTAGTGAAACCCTCTCGGGAGCGAGGTACCGCAGTGGGGGGCACATGGCGAAATATTCAAAACTATGACCATCTTTGCATAGATCGCTCTGCCAGTCTTAGTGGCACTCACAAAATCGAATGAGCAGGAACAGAACCAGCCTGGGCTTGAACAAGTTCTGTAACACGTTAGACAGGGAGTAATTGTCATCCGGTCATCTGACGTACTGTATGATGCCAGAGAAGCCCAAGTCTGCAGAACTGCAGCTACAAGCGATAATGTTGCGATTACAAAGGCAAGAGCCGCAATCCAGAAAGTCCATCTCTGTGCTGGCCTTCGATCATCTCTAATCCATTGAATAAGGGTCTTCGGTTCATGCTCATCATAGACCTGCAGCAAGTATTCCAATCGCTCGCCCCAATATACAAACTGATCAAGTTTGCGTGTTGTAACATCAACGTCATTAGTTTCGAGAACTAGCGGGTCCAGTACTGGACACTCTGTCCCTTCTCGCACTAACTCCTGTTGTTTGTCAAACCATGCATGCATATTCTCTGCGGTCGGAGGAAGTAAGATCCGGAGAGTTTTGAGGGTCTCGGTGAGTAGATCTCGAGAAAAGATATCATGGCTGTAGAGTATTAGCTTACAAAGATTAAGGCTTTTCAGATAAAAAAAAACTTACGTTTGCATATACCGCAGTAGAGCGGCATGGTGAAATATAATCACTCGACTATCATTGTGTGTCATCGACAAATGGTCGGCGAGGTTGTTGGTCCAGAACACCTTTATGTCCGCAATCTTTTCAAGATAGAGTACGTCGAACTGAGCTGGCAGTCGTTTGTTCCCGTCGAGGCTTCGCTTTGGAAACACATTTTGCTCAACTAGGTCTTTCAAGCTCTTGGAGTCCTCCCAATCAAAATGCGATACTCCAGAAAGGTACGACCTTTTAGGATTTCTCGAGCTTGTAGTATATATCATGAGCCATAGATGTACTGCCGCATCGATCAAACTATCAATCAGATCATCAGTCAAGTCAGGATCTTGCGAATGTGTATCGCGATATCGCAATCTGATAGCTTGTCGGTCAAGGCTCCTGTCCTTAAGTAGGCCAGTAATCTCTAGGACCTGACTATGGGTAATTGATCCTGGGTTTCGGCCCCTACTTATATAATGTGAGAAGTAAGCCTCGAAGTAATAGGCATCTTCCAGAGCTTTGCCATCGAGGGATCGATCCCAAAGACGATTGATGATAGCGAGCTTTAAGTCTGATTCCCTGACCTTCTCTGATGAAAGATCAGAGACTTTATGGTTCAAAGTCGACATGAGCGTTTGCAGGGGAAGTCTTTAATGAGAAGATCGCCATATCTGTTTCTTCAGCCCCGTTAGAATGTCGACGGATAAATTGCCAAGCATGACTTGGCATCCAGAGTTACACAATCTGCCTCACCACGGGAGGTGGCTCTTAACTTTCTGATTGAAAATTTGAGAAAATGTCATCTTCAGGATTTGACAGAACTGCTCACAACTTTCTGAGCTGGCACAGATGGTCAGAAGACCCCTCTCCTATCGACCAGCTACTAATGAAAGTCCAACATTGGAATTGCTGGAGTATTCGTCACGGATCGCGCGCCGAAAACGCCATATCCCTAGCGCGCATCGCGAGAATTGTCGAGTATCAGCTATCAATCGCCGAGCCGGCTCCGATAAATACAATGGGCCTAAAAGGCTGGATGGTGGGAAGATCAGCGGATAGAGCTCGTCCAACCATCGTCTTCTGTCACCGGAACAAAAGGATTCGAGATGTGGTTAGGGATATCATTAAGAAGCATGGAGGCATCGCTCCTGGTGTACGAGTGAATTCATTAAATACCGAACCCACGGAATATGGGGCAGAAAGAGAATCTCAAAATCAGGAGTTGCTCAACGACATCATTTATTGGTCTCGGGACTCCAAGAATCCCTGTGGCGCTCCAATCGTCATTAGGCGCTTAGAATCGAACAGTCTTCGGCGAGCAACCCTAGGTGGTGTTCTAATGGTTGGGGAGAAAGTACGCGGTATAACAGTGGACCATGTATTCCGAGAAGGGTTACTCCCGTTTCACGTTGAGAAAGAAACGGATCTTGCTTTTGACGAAGATCCAGACAGTTCACATTTTTTAATTTCCCACCTCTCTAATTTGAGATTATCCACATCCCGCGCGAGAGAAACTCCCATAGACACCCGGAAACCAGAGATACCAGAATGTGATTCACGACTGGGTCCGTTAGCATACCAAGTGGGCAGGTCATTGACCTCCAGTACGCATCGAGATAGCTGCGATTGGGCCATGATTGAGATCGAAGATCCGGAATTCATGTTTCCGAATGAAGTTGTCATATCCGAGACTACCCCCCCCAAAGTGCTTCGGCCAAAAGATATCGTTAAATGGCCTCTCACAGGAATAGTATGGGCAGTTACCGGCTCAGGGAATATCAAAGGGCAGATTCTGGAAATGCCCTCGTTCACTCGGTTATCTGGTGCAATTGAGATGGAGGAGATGCCGACTATTCTCCTTGCTCGCTCCCTAGGTTAGTGAAAGTAGTTTATATCCAGTCCTTGCCTGATACTGACAGGTTCAGAAGAGCCTGGTGACTGTGGTTCTTGGTTGCTTGATCCAGAGACTGGAAGTATGGTCGGTCATATTGTAGCTGGTCTTCCTGGAACAAGATTAGCGTTTGCAATCCCAGCTGAAAAAACCTTCAAGAACATCTCATCATTCACCGGTAGCAAAGTTTCATTTCCTTTTCAAGAGCCACCTTCACAGACCGCTCCGCAAAGGCACGAACCTACCGTCATCCCACGGACTACTCCTTTCGGTCCTGGGGCGAACCCCCAAGACCAGGGTAGTCAGAAATCACTATGGCGAGCTGCTGCAGATGGGGAGGAGGACACAGTCAAGCTACTAGTTAGTACCATGGGCGTCGGGGTGGACTCTAAAGACAAAGATGGTCGAACACCACTATGGCATGCGGCGGCGAATGGACATGACGCTATCACCAAAGCGCTCGCCCGTATTGATGGCGTCAAGATAAACTCTAGGGATAACGATGGTCGAACACCGCTTTCGAAAGCTGCTACGAACGGACACGTGGCCGTCGTCAGATTCCTGGTCGGTATCGAAGGCATTGAATTGAACTCCGAGGATAAGGGTGGTCATACGCCGCTGTGGCGGGCTGCTGCGAACAATCGTGGGGCTGTCGTTAAGCTTCTAACCAGTGTTGAGGGCACTAAGGTGAACTCTGGAGATAAGGATGGTCAGACGCCATTGTGGCAAGCTGCTGCAGAAGGACATGAAGACATTGTCAAATTGTTGGTATGTGCCAATGGCATTGACGTAGACTCTAAGGACAAGTATGGTCGGACACCGCTATGGCAGGCCGTTGCAAATGGACATATAGGCGTCGTCAGGCTGCTAGTTGGTATTGATGGTGTGGATTTGAACCACAGTGATAGGAGAGGTTGGACCTTACTTTGGCAGGCTGCTGTGAGAGGACATTACGCCATAGTCAGGCTTCTACTCAATACGGAGAGGGTTGATGTTACGGCCAGGGACACAAAGGGTCGGACGCTGCTGTCGTGGGCTGTGGCAAACGAGCAAGAGGCCATCGTCAAGTTACTAGATGGTGTAGGGGGTGCTTAGGGGGGCTCCAGATAAGGGTGGTATAATACAACCGTGACATGCTGCCGAAAATGGGCAAGAGGCTACTGTCAAGCTCACAATTGGTCTCAAAGACAGTTAATATCAATACTAAGGATAACTACTGTCGAACATCACTACGACAGACTTTCGCAAATGGTTGTGGCTTTGTTGTGGAATTACTAATTGCAGCTGAAAGAGTCGATATCAAATCTACAGATAACGATGGCCAGACGCCACTATCTCAAGCTACTGCAAATGGACGTAGAAATAAATGTCGTAAAGCTACTAAGCCCGACCATATAATCTGAACAACAATAGCCGTATTACTTAAGTCAGTCCCATGATATCCGACGGTCAACGTATTCCTTTCCGATGCTCTCTCAATCATTAGAAGATGTGTGTCGGAAGTAGCGAAATACATATTCGTAACTCTCTCCAAATCTCGTTTCCGCAGATCAGCTGTTAGGACAACTGGGATTTACAATAGAGTTATGTTCTCTATCTGCCCTTTGGTGTTTTCACCCGGTGATGAAAACTCATGCCATAAGATGGTTAGTTACTGTGGAGAGTATCAGGGCCGGTGGGTAGGGTGCTCAAATGCTCTGCTTCGTGTGGCTCTACGCTACGGAAAAACGAGAGGTAGGTAAGCTACCCGCGCCAAGAATTCTAGCTAGTCGCCCGGGCTCAGATTCTGCCTCCACAATACGCAGACGCACTGAGACACGTTAGGATAATAGCTACTGCTCCTCTAGCTACTAAATAAAAAAGCCGCGAGAGAGACATTATGAAGTTAGTAAGTTAGAGAATAGCGATAATTCGATGTGCTGGAACAGAGATTGTTATCATGGATCCACATCAGGAAGCTGATGTATCGTCAGTCGCTGAATATTAAGTCGTAAATACATACACTCATCACCATAGAGTAATCTTGGCCAAAGCTCATGAAGGTTACATCCACCAAAATACTCCCTGTGACTAACGATAACCAGATACTAATATGAAAGTCCTCATCGATCCTCAGCCCACTCATTCTCGCGGCGAATCTGCTCTTCTTCCTCGGGAGTAAAGTCGTTCTGGATGTTGAAGGTTCTTCTGATCTCACTGGAGGATGCGCCCCTAATCATATTTGCAACCACCATGCAGCCTTGCCCAATCAGGCCATCGATACCTAGATAATTCGCTGCCTGAGCAGAGGACAGGATTAACGCTATGCACAGGTTGGACCTGATATGACAAACGCAATATAGATGACTGAAGGGACCATACAATAATAATTTCGAATAACATCTCTAAACCAACTTGCCAAAACTCCCATTCCCACCCACCAACCTCACCGACCGACCTGCAAGAGGTGGATACGTCTTCTGTCTCCACTAGGTGGTCATTCTTGTGGTGGTCGCACCATTTAATGACCTTCTTAAGGATATACCTATTCACCTGGCAGAGCACATTAACATGCAAAAACAGGATATTGGCGAAAAAGAAGAAGAGGGTATGAACTAACATTCGGAACCGGAATAATTTCAGTCCAAATAGAGTCACCAGCAAACTCTAGCATATCCTTAAAAAGACTTGAGCACTCGGCAGCAGCAAATTCTAAATTAATCATTGAATGTAAGCATAACATTATCAGGAAACACGCTACCCAGTTAATAGACATACTGCTACGTACCGATAGGGACCTCAAAGCCATCCGAGCTCCTCAACAGGATGAAATCGTTTGGCGCAAGCATATCGCTCCCGCGGGGTTACAAGTAGAAGACTTGTGTTTAAGACAACGCGGGAGCTTATGAACCTCAAAGAGCCGCCGAAACGAAGGATAAAGGCGTATAGCGGGTATCAAACGTAGTAGATAGAGGCAGGTGCGAATGGCGCGTCGAACATCTCCCAACTAGAAAGAAGTACGCATGAAATCATTCATCCCCAGGTCAAAAAAAAGCAAACATAGTAGTTATAAAAGGGGAGCAAAAAAAAGGAAATATAGTCTCCTGCGCGAGCACAGAGCAGCGTCACGACCTTGATACGGAGTAATATAAACAAATTCCTAGATGGATGCGAATTTCAGGGGAGCAAATTCCCCGTAGTCAAGGCTCTCAATGAATCCTTTTTCCAGTAGGCTCTAACATCAGCACCAATTGCTAATCCTGTAAGCGTAGGGAATCATTTTCTCAGTGCTTTCATATAGTCTCCAGCCCATGCTAATTGTGGGCCAATGACTTGCCGCCGAGCAGCCTTGCGCCAAGACGACGCCAAAGTTATAAAACTGCGCCCCAACCTCACCCTAATTTGGCGGGTGAGCACAGGATGATTCCACGACTTTAATCGGATCTGTTTTGTAGAAAATTGTATATGTGAGGTTATTCTGCATCATCGTATGGCTTTACAGAGGTCCTATAATATCCTGATAATCCGTACTTTGGGCTAACAATTTTTACAGACCATCTCATCTGCAATACTCCTTCCTTTCCACCACTGCAAGCGGACGTGAGAGATGGCTATGGCGATAACTGCAGCACCCCTCTACGTTGGGCATAGCATAGAAGATGGCATCCCAGTCTGTCGTCAGCCTAAGCGCTAGAGATGGAATTGAGCATCTCCTAACCTTTCCCGACCCGGCTATCTTCAAAGACAACGGCTCCGGAAGACCAGCTGATGAGCCCAGCTCATGGATCACCCTAGATCCTGAGTGATAGACAGCTATACCAGAGTCAACCCCTTGACGCGGCATATGGAACCTATCGGACGGGATGGAGCCTCCGGTTCAGTCACCCCGGGCTAAGACCTACCTATGGTCTAACTAATCATTCCGAGACTTTTCAATCCAAGGACAGTCACTACAAGACTTGAGCACTTGATCCACAAGATAGAGGAATCGAAAATAGTCAGTGCGGAACACCGCAGATTGCTCTTGACCATTGTCAGCGAGACAATAGAAGCCGAGATAGACCTGCTACCCCATAAAGATAGAACAACTAGTTACTACCGAGAGGAGGATACGATCCATCGAAAACAAGATCTCCAAAAAAAAAAATAGACTCGCGAGCCAGAAAGAACTCTGCATGCATCTATCCATGCCCCCCCACCAGGTATGTTAAAGCACGAAAACTAAGCCTGATCCTAGTAAGAAAGGCCTACTACCGTTGCAGAACAGTTTCGATGCCCTGTTTAGGCACTCCGAGGGCCACCTGCCATGGAGGCTGATGGGCGTTGGATATAGCCCGGCATTCATATATATAAAACCTGTGCGTCTTCCATGCTAGGAAGAAAGGGGCTTAGGCTTTGGATCCCTCGCCCAAAAGAGCATCAAGCACCAATACGCTCCACAGAAAGGCTGGCCATTCATACATACATACATGATAGGGTGTTGTTTTTTCCCACTAGAGTGGGCATGAATGAATGAATGAATGAATGGATGGATGGATGGTACAGATTGAATCGAAATTTCTCCTTGTCTTCTACTTGGATATATATATACGAGGGCTCTAGGGTTTTCTTCTAGATTGTTCCTAAAGAAAAAAAAAAAGTTAGGTCTTGTGGCTACCAAGCCACTGACTGCGTTGAATGGTCTGAAAGAGCTCAATAGGATCGATATTCTAGATCCTAGCGTCTCACCGCAGGTGACCAAGCAATATTCTGAGCTTCAGGCAAGCTCGTCGGGTGCGGACTCATTAGGATCAATCAGAAAGTGCCTCGCTGCAGCGGCGGCCAGAGGGTTTAATAGAGTATCCGTTCAGCACCCGCGAATCAAAGACCCGCAAAAAAGCGAAGCCCCCAACCCCAAGAAAGGGTCTTATTACCTCCTCTGCACAACCAACTGCAAAAAAGAGAAGAAGAAGAAGAAGAAGAAGAAGAGTGCATAATAATAATAATAATAAGCACACAAAAGAGTAAAGTGCCGGACGCATTTTTCTTTCATTTTATGCCTTGCCTTACCGCGGCGGGTGACCAAAAAAAAAAAATAAAAATAAAAATAAAAATAAAAATAATAATAAAAAATAATAAAAATCCCAAAAGAGGCAATTGGTCACACTTTATCTATCCAGATTCAGATCCAGATCCAGATCCAGATCCAGATTGCAGCCGAAAACCCCCCCCCCATCCGTGCCCCGCAATAACTGCAATATAACACAACACACATCCCGACGACAAGAACCCCTCCCCTCCCCTCCCCTCCCCTCTCCTCCCCCTTCCCCCAGCCCCGAGAAAAAAGACCCAGTCCCCAAGTCCCCAAGTCCCCCCAGTCTCTTTTCTTCTGCAACCCCCCCCCCCCCAAAAGGCAATCGATCACGCAACCCTCTCCCCTCGCAAACTCAACTCATCATCACTCAACTCAAACCCCCCAACCCCAACCCCCCGCGGAGATCCTCCCCGCCGTCCGTTTCTCCATATATATGTGTATATATATATGTATATATGTATATATATATCGCCTTGAGTATTATTATTATTATTATTATTATTATTATTATTATTAATATTCCCGATCCTTCAATCCTTCAATCCCTAGACTAGAGTAGATTCGGTTTTTTACCTAATAGGTGAGACACGATGGCTTGCTTGGCGTGCATGAGGCTAGGCCGTGATGACGTCATTTTGCTCAATCAATCAATCTAACGACCGTCAGTCAAACCTGTCATTAATTCATCTATTCCACTCAATTCCTACTCAACATCTAACAAGGTGAGCCAATTCGGACAGAACAGGCGTTCCTTTCCCTTGGACGTAGCTGCTAGTTCAGTACTATATATATTGAAAAAAAAATCATTTACATGAAGACAATAAAATCTTCCGACATGTCTAAATCCTCGTGAACAGCCCCCCCTCCCCCTCCCCCTCCC
>JAJDFF020000013.1:103529-174730 GCA_021527025.2 Geoglossum cookeanum
TACCACTACCACCACCACTACACCACTACTACTACTATTAGTTACCCCCCCCCCCCTTTGCCGCCACCAGACACCACCCCCCCCCCCGCCCCCCCCCACCCAAACCCCCACCCCCCCCCCCCCCTCCCCCTCCCCCCCCCCGGATGAGCGGTGAGACTATCAAACCCCAACCTATATCGTTTAGTTTTCTAATTTCATCATAAATAAATTTTATACTCCCTTCAACAATTTATTTTCGCCATTATGATTTACCGTCTTCTATTCAGAGGAATAGAAATTGCCCCGCAATAGCCCCGGACGCCAACAACAGCAAGATCGTATACCTACCCGTAAACTTGTAGAGGACGGCCAGCGTCACAACACACACAACGGCTGCTGCTCCACTCTGTGATACCTTCTCCATCGCGATGTTAATAGAGTCCTTCCCTACTTTAAGGGATGACCCCTCGATACTCGATTTCAGAATCTGCGCAGCTGTGATGGCAATCACACCGATAACTGCCGCACAGAGTCCATCGAAGAAATCGGAGAGGAGCTGCAAAAATGCGTCAGTAATCGGTCGGCAACTAGAATGGGAGCAGGGGGGGGGGGACCCTAACCTTGTTTTGGACTATCTTCTCTAGCAAGGTATGACCGACAACGGCAAAGACGAAACATGGGAAGAACACCCCTAACGTGATGATGACAGCTCCAGCAAATGCGTTCCCCAGCCCACCATCTCTAAGGCCACCTTGAAATCCAACAAAAGTCGTAAAGAGAACTAGTGGGGCGGGTAAAATATTGACGATCGCAATGCAATCAATAAAGACATGTTGACTCAACCAAGCCCCCCTCAAGACAGCCTCAACTTGGATAAATGGGATGGTTGTGTATGTGCCACCAAACGACAGACTCCCGGCTACCAACCCGAGCACCAAAAGATTTATGAGTGAAGGAGTTTTTGCTATTCCCAGGGCAAGAGAAAATGGAGACGGGACACCACGAAAGACGACATAGATGGCGTACCCGCCATATTGGAGCGCAAAGAGAACGATCGCGGGGGCCCACAGGCGACGTGCTACGAAAGCATATATAACTCCGTAGAGGCCAAGGGAGATGAATCTGGGCGTCCCTGCATATTAGCTCAAAACAGGAGGGATGTTGGAGAACTAATGTCGCACTAACATGTTGATTCGAAGGGCACCGTTTAGGCCAGTGAAGAGAGCAGCGAGTATCAGGTAAGGGTTCACCTTATGAGTGCTCTGGTTGATCACAGAATGATCTGCAATTTTATGCGTCGCTCGCAAAATCTAGACCAAATCAACATTAGCAATTTGTCGGGCAACCGGGAACAGTTCCCACAGATGGTACTCTCTCACCATCGCCGCAACAATCGGCTGCAGCGCCCTTAACGATGCATTGAAATACTTATTCTCCAACCCCGCCAGCGAGTAAAGATACGACGCAACCAGCATTAGCAAAAACCCAGGCAATATAAACGCAATACCTGCCACAATGCCCCCAATCCTCCCGCGTGACAGACACCCGAAAAACATGCACAGTGCCGATGCCGATGGACCTGGGACCATCTGGTATACGGCAAAAACGCGTTGGAAGCGGGGAAGGGTGATCCATTGTTCTTTGATGACGAGGCGGTCCTTTATGAGCGCGATTTGGACGACCGGACCACCCCAGGCGAAGCAGCCGAAGTTGGAGAAGAAGAACCAGAAGAGTGCGGGGAGAGAGAAGTAGGGGACTTGGGAATTGTCTTCGAGGCCAGCCGGGTCGTGTGGTGTGGCGGGAGCTTCCTTTTGCGGCTGTGGTGCGTTACCGTGTTCCTGAGATTCGAGGTCGGTGTGACTAGACGACGCGGTACTAGATATATAATAGCTATTGATATCATTGGTGACAGTGGTTGGTTCGGATTTTGGATCTGAGATGGCCATTATGGCAGGATAGAATATGTAAAATATTGAGAGTGATGAAGGTAGAAGCCTTCTTCGAGTGTTAGTGGGTTTCTGGATATACTTTCTTTAGCCATGGCAGTTGTGGGTAGCATCGTTATAAGCTGCAACAGCTCTGTAAAAGCTGCTCCTTAGATCCGGCCGAAATGTGGGACAGTGACACCCAGCCGATGTTTGGCTTCTAGTGGTGGCCACACCCGTGTATATACAAGCCCCAGGGTTTCAGGGCGGTCCGAGATCCTCGCATTTTTAACCCAGCTTTCCAGCATCTGCTATCCTCAAGCAACCAACACAGCACAACAGGTTTGCATTGTGGTATGTAATGAGATGTTATGGGTCCATGACAGTAATGCCACGGGCCGTAGCATTACTGTTTCTCATGTGCTTTCGGCAGCCTAAAGCAGTTAGCTACTATAGTCTAGCCATCGGGCGAAAAACTTTTCAAGACATCACCTTGATCGCTGCTGCGGTGACCGACAGCATTATGGCCTTGCTACCACCTGAAGAGAGCCTAGGGAACATCGATCGGAAGGCAGTGATCGAGGCAATACAAAGCCATGCAAAAGCCAACGGATATTTATTGTAGTAAAGGGGCTCTAGTGCTGTGCTGGGGGTTCGCCGTCGGTGGGTAGAATGCTTGATCGTCTAGGGCATGTACATGTTCATGTACAGTGGGGCATAGGAAGTGTCCGGACACCCCGGACACTCCAAAAATCTGAACACAAATGCCCTACCATAATATTCTACAGTCGCATGACTGTAGAATAGATCCTAGATAAAAGGTAATCAATAAAAAAAAATTTAATATAAAACTAATACTTGAGTTTATACAATCAGTGTATTTGAGATAATCAGCAGAAGTAAGAGATGCTCACTCTTTTGTAATAATGTCAATCACTTCCTCTCTAAAATAAATCTAATGATACTTTCTATTGATTCTCCTTTTAACTATTACTAAAACATTTTTAATAGAGTTCAAGATGGAAAATTAAGTAAGCCACTATTTACGGGAAAAACCAACTTATTAACAATATAATTGATTTACTTTGATATAATAATATCATGTATTATCTTCTACTTAGTCAATTTCTCTTTTACCTCTCAAAATTTTTTGTATTTTATTGCAAAATGAAAATTCATATTTTTTTTTAAAATAGTTTCTTGATAAATATGCTAATCTATCTTCCCATCTAAAATTTCCAATAGATTATGATAATATTTAGTTAGAGATTGTTACTCAAACACCAATACTTGTTTTCTTTATTTTTAAAAGAAAATGTCAGTGTGAAATCCAAACTACTTATGGATTTTTTATCAACTTTGAAAGGCAAGGGTCAGAACACTAAGGAGGCAATGCTAAAGGCTCTGCAGGAAGGTTGGGACGCTATTGAGGAGGAATTCTTTGAGAAACTGATTGGAAGTATGCAGAGAAGAGTGCGTGCTGTATGCAAGGTAAAGGGATGGTATACTGAGTATTAAGTGAACATATATAATTTTAAAGTAATTTTCAAATTTGGATAGACCTCTATCAACAAATACACAAGGTTGCAGCTCACTCCGGCCTCTTGTGGTGATGTAGAAAGTGATCGCGAGACCTTCCGCGCGCGGAGACTTTTGTCCACCCACTCGCTGTATATATCCTTGGCGCCACAATTGACGGTGCACTCCGCCATCCAGGCTTGAACAACAACAGACAGACATCTCCACAGCACAACACATCTCCGACCACAACAATAGCCGCGGCAGAACACATTTGCTCGCATGTCCTCGATAGACGATCAGCACTCCAGCCATTCCGACCCCTCCCTTCGCTCAACACCATCCACTAACCCATCCCCCACCGCCACCCCGACTCGCTCTTCATCGTCGTCGTCGTATCTTCCCTCCTCCTTCTCCTCCGCCGTCTCAAGTTTCCTCCGCCGCCTCTCTACCGAGCCCTCAAGCCCTGCCTTGCAGAGTATGCCTGCTCGCAACGATGAATCTCGCCCTGTTTACAATCACGCTGCAACTATGCCTAGCCTGAATACGCCTTTCGACGGTGTCTCGGGCGTCTTCACACCCCCACGCCGTTATGCAAGTCCGTTCCAGCCGCCGCCATTGCCCCCTTTAGTGCTAAAGGGCTACAAGAGCGACACCCCCGCATCTGCACAACTACTATCGCGAGCGCTAGCAGAGGAGATTCGGCTACTGGTTCCGCCAATATTGCAGCTTGTAGAGGACTGGAGTTTGGTTTATAGTCTCGAGCAGGATGGCATCAGTTTGGCGACACTGTATAAGAAATGTGAGAGTCTACAAAGGGGGAAAGGAGGGTTCGTGTTGGTTGTACGAGATGGAAGTGGTGGAGTATGTCCTCGTCGTCCAAAGTCCCCGAGACCCCCCAATGCACCCTCAGCTACTCGCCTTCAGCAACGCACTTGCCGCAAGACTGACCTCATCTCTCTTCTAGGTCTTTGGCTCATTCCTAACGAACCCCCCAAGCCCAGGGCCACACTACTATGGTACTGGCGAGTGCTTCCTCTGGAAAGCATCCATTATCTCACCATTGGATAACCTTCCGCCCCCACCATCGTCCGACACGACCAACATGGCTCGCTCGACGACTATTAGCAACAGCAATGGCACCCTTGCGCCTCCAACCTCTTCAAATGGCGCTCCGCTATCTGGACAAATGACGCCGGAACATCTGAGATTCAAGGCGTTTCCCTACAGCGGAATGAACGATTATATGATTCTTTGTGGTCATAACTTCCTCAGCGTTGGCGGCGGGTAAGCTCCTTTTTGCCACTAATTGCTTTCTTACCCACGATTTTCGTTTACACAGCAACATTACCACCTACCCGATATTCTGACCCTCCTTGCAATTAAACAGAGACGGACATTATGGCCTCTGGCTCGACGACGTTTTCGAAAAGGGCATCTCATCTCGCTGCCTAACGTTCGGCAACGAACCGCTCAGCGACGTCGGCGAGAAATTTGACATTCTCGGTGTCGAACTCTGGCATATCGGGTAACGAGCGGCATAACTTATTTTCAGCGATCTCCTCTAATATTCTATGTATGGAAAGTTTTGTCGTCTGGCGGACTTGGCGGTGGCGTCTGCGAAGCTAATTACGTACGACTTTTCTTTTACGGAAAAAAAAAACTAATGAGCAGAACGAAAAACTAGTCGCGGCGGCTGCGGGCAGAAAAAAAAAGAATCATAAAGAGCAAATACGGGTTGGTTCCCCAAAGGCGTTTTTCCCCTGTTTTTGCACATGTCTCGATGGGACTTTTTTTTTTTTCCCTTAGTTTTTTTGGTCTCCGAATTGGCTGCTACCGGGATACCCAAGAAAACTCTTCTCCTCTTCCCTCAGTTTTTGTCAGAATCCCCTGGGGGGAAATCGAAATAGTAATATCATGCTCTTTTTAATATGCGTTTTTCCGAGGCTATGTCCGTAGCCGGCGTGACCGGTGACCGCTCAGAGGGGGTCGGCTCCTCGAGACGGCATTATTATCTCCCTTAAGCAACCCCTGGAAAGCGGGGGAAAAAAAGGGAAGAGAGAAATATAGCATTTCTCTTTTTGGAAAAAAAACCCCCACCTTATCTAATTTTTATTTTTTCTCTCCATCTGCCCAACATACATGCTGCCCTATTGACTCCGTCTACTCTACTCCATGCCGTGTAGAACTACCGCAATCTCCATAGGCAAGCTCCTCCTCCTAGATCGCTCTCCAGGTTCTGCGCGTAAGGGATTTGATGCGGAGTTCCCGTTCGTGTTGGGGCTACATAAGTTTGTACCCCAACTGGCCCTGGCCCTTGACTACCCCGAGAGGGGAGGGGGGTTTCCATGCGCTACTATCTCGAGAGTCACTGCGAGTTTGCTGCGTCGAAATTGCGGGCTTGGGTAAGAGGTGGGGTAGGGAGATGGCTCTCGTAAGCTCGTATAACGGTAGTCCATCGTCATCCAGGGCCCATTTGCTATTGCTTTTGCTATTGGATGTGTGGAACTGCTGCTCGTAGGCACCATCGCTCCCGGTTGTAGCTGTCTCTCCATCTGCGCTCCAGGCGCGCCCAGTCGACGCCGAAGCGCATGTGCATCGGTCCGCAACGCTCTCAAGACGAGGCCGCCCCCGGTCTGGCGATGGCGGCACAAACGCTGATCGTATGGCTCGCCATCGCTTCATCACCAGATCCTTGACGGGCTGGATAAAAACGGGATGCGCCTCGGCGTGGAGGACGGGTCGCAAGGACCAGTAATCGGCGTATCCGGAATCTGTACTGTGGTCATTAGCTCTATTTACGATGCTGCTGGGTCTCGATGACCCGGTCGTAGCACTGCCGGGGCCCTTCTGCAAGGAGCTCCGTTGACATCTGCACTTCTGGGCGGGGGCAGCCACGTCGTTATGAATATCACTGCCATCTAGACTGGGACTAAAGGAGTAATCGCTATTATCTGTGGCCATAGCAATTGGTTCATTGCTCTGGGCTTGAGCCTGTAGTCGCAGCCTCCGGCGTTTGCAGACCTCGTCCGCCAACAGCTCTTCTCGCGATGGCCCGCTGTACAGGTCTGGCCAGGCGGGAACCACAGTCGGATTGCGGGCGTGGTGACCAGCTGCGGGCGCATGTCGATAGCGGGCATGCAGGCCCAGACAGCTGATTAGCCTCGGGTCTGGGAGATTACACTTGGAGCTCGAGAGAGTTGGTGGGGAGGATTCCTTCCACCGTGTGTAGTAGAACGCGGAGGGGAGTGATCCCGGGGTGGGCTCAGGGGGGAGCGTAAAACACGCTGCAAGCAGCTGGACAGCTACTAGAGATATCAGGGCCTCTTGTTTATCTAATTCGGGTGGAAGACCGCCTGGGCCACAAGAGTGCATTGTAAGGGATGAACCTGATGTGGTCAACTGCCGATACCGCACACCATTAGTCTCGGTAGAAGAGCTACCTCCCGCTTCAGCTGTGGGAACGGGCAGAGGTGGCCAACCTTGAGGATTTTCCGTTCACAGTCCAAGAGACCTCTCGTGCCGTAGACGCCAAAGGAATCCAGGATTTCCTGGTTGATCACATCCCAGACTCCCAATTGCAACTGCATGTTGTTTGGCCTCCGCTCGCCAATACTGGGCTCTTCTTCACTAGAGCTGCCTTCAGGCGACTCAGCGGTAGCTGCTAATGGCTGGAGGGGCCTAACACGGTCTGTGTATTCAGAATGAGGGGCTGGATTAGTACTCTGCGCGCTTAGAGGGTCGGTAATAACGTTCGAACCCTCGTCTGTCGAAGACCAGCGATTCGAGGCTTCACGAACATGCCGGCCGTCACTTTGGTTTGAGGGGGCTGGGGTGAGGTTTTGGTCCTCACCAAGCATTAGCTCATCCTCTTGTTCATTGCCGTTGTCACGGCCTGGGCTGGCTCGAATCCCCGTTTCCACCGCGTCATGATGCGATGCTCCGAACATAGTTGTGGCTAATACTTCTGAAAGGGCGTTGTGAATTCCCCTCAACATACAGTCTGATAGCAAATACTCGAATATGGAGGAAATGTATTTTGTGGTAAGAATAAGAAGAGCGATACGGTGTAGTATTGCTATGAAAAGTACTAGGGATTAATGCAACTATAGCAACAAAACGCATACATCTAGTCGAAATGTGGTGGAGAGGCCATAAAGGTCAATTCTCAATGTAAACAGCAAGAGCACGAAGCAGGAACCGCCGGAAACGCCGGAAACGCAGAAGCAACGAGGCAGAGAACAGAAGCAGAGACCAACTCGGAAAGGACGCCCATGGACTAGAACATTACCCTATTGCGCATTGTGTGAAGCGGCAACCAAGCCAAGGGCTAAGTCTCTTATTATGACGAAAACCTTCTTGTCTGTCGACCATGCGAACGGGCAATGGGCCGCACCCGCCGACCAGTGAAGGAGGTGAAGGAGCAGCAGCAGCAGGGGACATCTACTGTGGCGATTATAGGGCTAAGGGTGACACTCGCGGGTCCAGGACGCAAGTTACTACGTGGTATGTTCGAGGTGGCCACATTGCTTTTCTCCGGGCAACCCGGATGTGCAGAAAGGTTCCAAATTTCACTCACTCCCGGTGGCGTACGCGTGCTACTGCGGACTCCCGCATTGTTTACGTTGCTGCCTAGAGGCAGAGCAGAGTTTGCCGTCGTGTGGGAGGCAATTGGCCTCATCTGGATGACAAGTCGAAGGTTTGGGTCTGAGAACGCTCCTATATCCGCCAGCGTGTCTCCGGCTACAGCTCACGCTCTCGTACTAGTCCCGGTGGGTAGACCCAAAGTTCCTGTATTCTGTACGTACATAGATACAGTACAGGGCATACAGAGTACATATTCTGCACCCAGGCTGGAGGGAAGAGACTGCCCCGACGCAAGGGCCTGGCGGCATCCTCCCGGGTCCGATCCAGGTGGAGCAGACAGGTTCAGATGGAACCCAAACAAACAAACAAGCTTCGAGCGTGGGGGCGCGGTAACAGTGCAGCTGCCAAAGCGGGGAACGCCTGTTCTGCGGAGCTTCGAGCTGGACGGTATAGTACTGTAGGTACATTCCCACGCACAGCCAATATACGATAGTGGACGTAGATCCGGGCCAAAAGCAATGTATCGGAGTACTACGAGAACTTCCCAGGCAATTGCTCCGCCGCCCGGCCCCACGTGCGCAAATGATTGGCCGTCTTGACCTCAACCGGGTTTTGATCTCAACCTCCTCCATCAACATTCTCCTCCCCGTGCAAGAGCCTGGCCCCGCGCCCAGCCTTGGTGCAGCCCGAGCGATGCTGCCCTCTTCAGCAGTGCAATATTGTTCGGTTGTACAGCACTGTCTCTTGGCTGTTTCTTGGAGCTTTGCTTGGTACTGTCGGTGAACTCTTGGTGCGGGGACGCCACCGCTGGGCAAAAAAGCTTCAGTAAACACAAGCTTTTTTTGCGATCGTGCTCCGTCTCGGCAGCGCCAGGCACTCGAAAAACGCCGCTCGGTCGCATCAATTGTCCGGGTGAGGGCTGTCGGGGCTCCAACGGTGCCACTCCAAGCTTCCCCAATGGCGCTACCTCCTCCTCCCCCATCCCCTCCTCCCCGTGGCCCAATGACTGGTTCTGCTGCTGCAAGAGCTTAACGGGCAAATTCGGTTGTCTGCATGTCTTCCTCTAGTCTCTCTAGTCCCTCTAGTCCCTCTGGACCCAACTCTCGTCCAAGGGCCATCCCACGCACTGCTAGGGTGCATGCATCCTCTGGCGTGCAGAGAGACAGCCGCTCTTCCAGAGTAGTATAAGTCGGGCGTCAATTCCTGCTGCTTATTTCCTCGCGTGGATTCCCTTCACTCTGCTCTGTACTCCCGACTCCGCACGAGCTGACCATCTACTCTCCCTTCCGTGGGCTGCACCCTGCGCCTCCATCATCCATTGGGGCCTACACGTTGATCCGTCCTCTAGCCGCTCCACCAGGCCCGTTTTAGCACGAGTCGTGTATGACAAGCCCCACCCCACCTATCCTGGAGCTTGCGTGTATACGTTCAAGCTCTAGTAGCTGCCATCGATGATTGCTAATGATGCTACAATATCTGCCAGTGCGGTATACGATAAGCAATGGCAGCAGTACAAAAAACCTCTGGCGGGAATGCCGCCTTCCATAACTTTCACAACGATTTCGTCCATATCGTGGACCCCAATGAGCGCCGTCGTCTCGCCCTTTCAGAGATTGACAAGGCTCCATTCGGCTGGTATCATGTCCGCGCCGTAGTGGTGGCCGGCGTCGGTTTCTTTACAGACGCATACGACATCTTCGCAATCAACTTGGTTACCCAGATGTTGGGTCTGGCCTTCTGGCAAAAGTCGAACAAGGGCAAGATCCCCAACAACTCTGATACGGGCATTAAAGTAGCTACTTCCGGTGGCACTGTGATTGGTCAAGTGGGTTTCGGCTGGCTAGCAGACATTGTTGGCCGCAAGAGGATGTATGGTCTCGAATTGATGATTATCATCTTCGCAACGTTGGCCCAGAGTCTTTCCTCTCCTTCAGCCTCAGTTTCCATCGTCGGTCTCATCATCTTCTGGCGTGTGATTATGGGTATTGGTATTGGTGGTGACTACCCCCTATCCGCCATCATCACTTCCGAGTAGGTCGATCCACCCCTTCTTACCGTAAATCAAGTCACTAATTCTAGTAGATTCGCCACCACAAAGTGGAGAGGGGCCATGATGGGCTCTGTGTTCGCTATGCAAGGTATTGGTCAATTCGCTGCCGCTATGGTGGCACTCATCGTCACGGCTGGGTTCAAGGAATCCCTTAAGACAGCCCCTACAGCTGCTAAGTGCAGTGGGGTCTGTAACCTTGCTGTGGATAAGATGTGGCGCGTCGTTATTGGATTTGGCGCCGTCCCAGGGTGCATTGCGTTGTACTTCCGTCTTACCATCCCGGAGACTCCCCGATACACTTTTGATGTGGCCCGTGATGTTGAAAAGGCCGGCGAGGATGTCAGCGCATACATGACGGGGAAGCCTGAAGGCCACCCGGATGAGATACGCCGTGTACAGGCATTCAACGACGCGTCTCAGCGTCTTGAAATCCCGAAGGCTAGCTGGGCTGACTTTTACGGACACTACTCCCAATGGAAGAATGGAAAGGTCTTGCTTGGAACTGCAGGCTCGTGGTTTTTCTTGGATGTGGCTTTTTACGGTCTGGGCCTTAACAACTCCATCATCCTCCAGGCTATTGGTTACGCCGGCGGCAAGAGCGTCTATGAAATCCTGTACAACACTGCTGTTGGTAACTTGATCATCGTGTGTGCTGGCGCCATCCCGGGCTACTGGGTGACCGTTGCTCTTTGCGATACCTTGGGCCGCAAGCCCATTCAGCTCATGGGTTTCATCATCCTTACCATCCTCTTCATAATCATTGGCTTTGCATACCACAAGCTCTCCCCCCATGCACTTCTCGCTCTCTATGTGCTTTGCCAGTTCTTCTTTAACTTTGGTAAGTGCTTTAGATGCCAGTAAAACAACACTTGGGATATTCGCTAACCCTTGCATGCGAAGGACCTAACGCTACCACTTTCATCGTTCCTGGCGAGTGCTTCCCGACCCGATACCGTTCAACTTCCCACGGTATCTCTGCAGGGTCTGGCAAGGTTGGTGCCATTGTCGCACAGGTCGTGTTTGGGCCGCTCAAGGTTAGAGGAGCTGAGAAGGATTGTGTGGGCTCGGCCTGTAACCCATGGATCAACCATATCATGCAGATATTTGCTCTCTTTATGTTCTGCGGTATCCTCACCACGCTCCTTATCCCAGAGACTGCGCGCAAGACCCTCGAGCAGCTCGCTGGCGAGGTCCCTGGCACTCCAGAGTATGACCCTGCCAATGCTTCACATGGATCCGTGGCCAAGGCCGATAGCGATAATGAAGGGGAAACCAAGGTTTCAGACGATGGTATCAAGACTGGTTAAGCTGTTTAGTTCTTCTAGTATCTATCCAGACATTAAGCTCGTGGGCTTTTTTTTTTTTTTTTTTTTTAAATTCGAGACTTCTATTTTGCGATCCATGATCCGTGTTGTGAGGAGGGGTGCGCAAGGGGGTGTGGTGTTTTGGGGTTTATCAACAACCGACTACACAGAGGGAGACCGTATCCGTATTCACCGCAACCTAGTTGGCTTTTGGGCCCTCGAACCATCGGTCCATACACACACCCACATCTACAACTCTGTTATATTCCCTAGCAAGCAATGAATAGCAAAAACCAAGAACAACAAGGAAAGGTTTTTTCTAAATATAAAATAAAATATAAAAAAAAAAAGGTAAAGTATTCCCGGGGACAAGGGGGTTGTTTGTCCGTTTGTTCGTCTTGTCTTCGCTACTGTAGATATTTAGATTAAACAACGTTGGATTACTTTCCCCGGTGTGAAATAATAAATAAATAAATAAAAAATAAATAAAAAAGAGCGAGATCTGTGAGGTGGGTAAATAAAGTAGGGGGGGGGTTGGATGGGTCCGCGTTTACTTGTTCTGGGTACGTACGGGTGGAAACTGGTGGGTTTGAGTGGTTTGAGGGAAGGAGCTTGTACCGTAACGCCGGTACGGAAAAAGAAAAATATATATATATATGCAGTACCTAAATAAACCATGCTAGCTACAGGGTTTGCGGATCCTTGATAGATTGACTATGTGGGCGGGGAGGGGAAGAGGTAGAAGAGAGAGAGAGAGAGGGGGGGGGGATTCCTGGTAATTTTGTGGGCTAGGGTTTGGGTTTGTCAGTTTCGGGGGAATGTTTTTTTTGTTGTTATTTGGCGGTTTGGAGGTATTTCCTCTTCCTCTGCTCATCGCGGCTTCTGCCTGCCTTCACCAATGATTAAGATATATATATATATATATATTCTATATAGAGCAAATGAGCTCCTGTATGCTCTTGACGATGGAGGGGAAATACAGACTCATAGAGGGATGAGTGAGTTGGGTGAGGGCGGATCTTCCCCGGTTGGTTGTTGGGATAATAACACGGCGCCAACAACGTACAGAGTATACACTGCCGTGGCGAAGTGACCGCCTATCACCGACCTATAGTTCCAACAACGGCGCCCACCATGACTCCAACCTCCCTCTCCCACCCCCCAACTGCACCACCACCTTTCTTTGTTGCAGCTCCTCCCTTACCTGTCCCACTCGGTGCCTGTGAGCCCCTCACAACACACTCTCGGATTCCATCCCGAACTCTGTCACGGTTTGTCCGCAACGTCCGCGCCGCTACTCCACCTTTATTTAAGATGTCCATGACGCGTGGGGCTAGTGAGCTCGCGAGAGATCGCCAAAAGTGCGAAGGTAGCGACGTGGTATCCAAGGACTGCAGGAGTGGGCTGAGCAGGTTAGGTGGAGTGGTGCCTTGACTAAGGAGCGGATGTTGGGGCGGCTTGGTAGATTCTAGTAGCGCCTCGAGTGCGACAATATTTTGGCAACGAGCAGAGACTTCGAGCAGAGCACGGTCAAGGGTTGGGAGGCTGCTGAGAGCTCGCGCAAGGGCGGCTAGGGAGGATGTTAAAGAGGTTTGGAGGTAGGCTTGCAAAGCTGCTATCAGAAGGTCGGGCTGGAACATGTCTGGTTCAGAGCCGCTTTTGGATTTGGGAGTTGTAAGGGCGCTGGAGAGAAGGTAAAGGGCGAGAAAGGCAGATGTGGTCCGGGACTTAGTGCCTTCAGTCTGTGCATATGTTGGGAGGGTTGTTCCAATGGATGATTGTGGTTGTTGTTGCTGTACGTTGCCGGAGCTCGTTGATGTAACGCTGGCACTACTGGTCGATAGGGTAGACAGAGAAAATTCACGGACGATTTGTTGGGCCTTATTCCGGATATTCCGCTCAGAGGGTTTGATCAGGTCGTTCCGTAGCGTTGTCACCACGCTCACCTTGTCCAATCCCTCGCCCTCCTCGCCTTCTCCAGAGGCGGAAAATATCTGTCGCAGACTCAATAGCGTATTGGACGCTCTAACCATCGCTCTATGGTCTTCCTTTTTACCCTGCACCCCACTTCCTTGACCTCCAAACTCCATTGTTTGCATTTCCAATTGCCGTCCCAGCAGCAAACATCTCCCCACGGACCGGCCAACCTTCACAGTCTGCCACAGTCGCTCGGTCACCAACCGGACTTCCTCCGCTGCTTCCCATCGTACTAGTACTTCCTTCTCTAGCCTCTTATACCCTTGCGTCAAGCCCGCAACCCGAGTCTCAACCTCCTTGGCAATCCGCTGACTAGCATCTCTATCTTCATTTGTATGGGCTAAGAGTGGCAGAGCAGACGCAGTGGTAAGATTGTGGATGTGCGTGTCGATCTCTTGGACGTCGAATAGGACGCGAGAGAGAGGAGTGGTCAGGTCAAGCGGGGTGTCTGAGGGGTTATTGGTTGTGAGAACGAGGGAATTAGCAAAGGAGACGGCGGAGAAAGAGGGGTCGAGAAAAGACTCATAGTCGATGTAGGAGGGAGGCTCAGGCCCAGCCATAGCGGTGGTTTGGTGGTGGCGGTGGTAACGACAGTGGATTGAAGTAACGTGCTCAATGTCTATGTACTCTCCCCCAGCTCACCCAGCTCACCCAGCTAAAGCGGCGTCACCTGGGTAAGCACCGGTTATCAAAATGCGATATATAAGATTAATCGCGCTATAAGAATGGAGTCCATAGCCCCCGACCATATTCTTGCAGCGCGACTCGACTATACTAGTCGTACAACCATCCAAAGACTCACGCTGCTTCCAGTCAGTCAATCAAGACGCGAGAGACGAACACATTGAAATCTATAGTTGATGTGGACAGCCTCTTTGTCAACATTGGCTACCTCTCGTGCGGGGTTTGTGCGGCCTCCGGCTGCCAACTCACAATTGCAGCAATAAGAGCGAGTAGTAAGTAGTAATTGGAGGCGTGGGAAACTATCCACTATAAGCCTGGTGCTTAATTGGAACTCGACAGTCCCACTTTTTCTGTCACCCTTGTATATGGCCTATTTGATCACTCTGCATTGTGTCACTTCGTCGCTATTTTCAATACGTAACATGCTCTACTCTATCTCCCCTCCCATTCTTATATATTTCCATCATCTCATCTGTGAGGTCCTCAGCTTCCTTCGCGAAAGGAGAATAAAACCCTCAGACGCTATAATACACAAGCCTCAAATCACAGAGTCTCAATCTCATCATGGCCGCCACTACCTTCCCAACCGTCCCAGCGTTTGTCCATACCGGGGATTGGGATGACCAAACCCGCCAGCATCCCGCGACGAAGATGGTGGAAATCATTACCAACAAGTTCGACCAGTCTTCTGTATTGGCTCCTGGATGGTATGCAGCGGACGGCTCCTTCCACGACGCAGATGGCTCAGAATCTTAAGGTTTGGAAAAGTCCAGCCTGGCGGTTGGGCAAAGCTACGGACGTTTTACGTCCCACTACCACGAGCCTCGCTCCGTCATATGCATTGAGGCCCACGACGGATACAAGATGTGGGGTCAGGCGAAGCTTTTCGGCAACTTGCCAGGGGTCCCGGCCGAGGGCGAGGAAAAGGTTAAGGACAGGCTGGGTAGGGAGTGGGATGTCTGTATTCCGCTGGGGTATTTCAATTGTTTTGTGAGAGACGAGAGGGCAGAACCTGGGCTAGGCATGGTGATTAAAAGGTCAGAGGTCATGGCTGATAGCAGCATCGTAGAGCGAATCATATCGAAGAGAGGATGAATATCCGGAAAGGACTTGAGGTCATGATGTATTGCTAGAGGCAAGCTGGAAAGATTGCTTGGGGACCTGTTTGGTTTTCGCGCAGTATTCGAAATTGCAATTGTTTAACTCGTCCGCGACTGAGAGGACATGTTCATTGAACTTTGGGAAGCCTTCTACTTACCCTATATAACTAGACGCTGGGATTTTAAGTGATCGGTACTACCGTATCAATTGCGTGTTAAGATAGTATTGTTCAAAGCTATTAGTTAGTTTTGAAGCTCTAATATCTTATTGCGATATAAGAATATGAATACGCGGCTCCACCCCGATCCTGGGCTCTTACTATAGGAATGTATCGCGCTATAAGATACGTAACAAAGGGTACCTCCGTGCTAGCGCCACTCTATGCCCAACAAACACCCTTACAACTAAGAAAGAGAAAAGGCAGGGGAAAAAACTGGTCAGCACACTCAAGCTGCTCTCTTGGGTACACCATCAAAGTTCTCAAGATACAGTCTTGTGTTGCAGCCCCATTCGACAGACTTTGCACTTGAGTTCTTTGATGTGGGCTAGATGCTTCCGCTTGAAGTGCTTCGTCAAGTCTCCTAGACTAGCAAACTTGTAGTAGATGTGCGCTTTTCGAATGGTAGGCTCTGCTCACTTCAGATGTCAGGCCCGAACTATGGTCACAATGTTAACTTAATTTATATGTTAAAAAACGCGAAAGTCACTGCAATAACTCGCGCGCGTTGATTTGCCAACACAGATATCTCAGCAAACATCAAGCCTAATGGACTGAAGTAAATATATAAGCATATCTGGAGCTGTAATGCTATAATATGTGCTAATTTGTAGAGTGACTTGCAATGTAGTAGTTGAGCAATTACATGACCCCCCTGAATAAACATAAGCAACAATGATGCCCCCCCCCCTTATACAAGAGCAACACCCACAACACCAATTTGAATAAAATTATCTCTAGATGATAATAGAGGAATTCAAGGCAATTACTGGAGAACTTAGCTGGTTCAAATTTGGTAATAATATCGTTGAGAAGCAATACACAAGCCGCCTCCTCTACAGCCGCCATTATGTAAGCGAGTCAAGGCGGTTGTAGATTATGTAAGTTCGGAATAAAAATTTATTATTCGCGAGTTGATCCCTCCGCCAACCAACCGCACTCGACTGAACTGCACAGAGTATATACCGCCCAGCTGCTGGCACCATGACGGGAGGCACAATCACCGGCGTCGTCGTCTCTGCCGGCAAGATGATGAAGACTGTCAAAGTCCGCGTTGCCAATCAAGTCTGGAACAATCATATCCGAAAGGTACAAACAAATATAACCCTCCGCGCCTGCTTCCAACATGTTCATCGTTTTTGTTAAGCTCACGAGAACAGCACTTCACCCGCCCAGTAAACCATATGGTTCACGACCCTTCGTCCTCCCTCTGCGAAGGGGACATTGTGCGGATCGCTCGTGGCTGGCGCACTAGTAAGCACAAACGTCACATTGCGACGGAGGTCGTGGCTGCCTTTGGCACCGGGCCGAGACCACCGTTGCCGCGGCTGGAGGACCTGGTGGCGGGGAGGGAGAGGCAGAGGGAAGAGAAACGGAAGAGGAGAGCGGCGAGGGCAATGGGGTTGCTGGAGGAAGGTGGCAGTGATCGCGAAAGAACGAGAATCGGGGAAGTGGAGTCGGAGGAGGTACGGTAGCGGAGGAGGGAGCGTGCAAGACATGAGCTAGTTTGATTGGTAGTTGGGAGCTGGTTTTGATCTTGCTGCATAAGCCGGGGGATTTTTTTTACTTGGTTTGATCGTGCTGTACGGAAGCAGATTGTATATACTGTATCGGGTCCTCTTCATTCTTTGGAGCATCAGGTTCGCGCGGCGTACGAGTGAAGGAGCTGCACTACGTGCGTCTAGCTGTGTCTCCTCTCTTATAAATAAGCCGGGGGAAAGGGGTCTTTTCTATGACTGTCAGCCGGCGCCGCGGTTTTGGTCTTCTACTCCTGGCTCTTTTTGCCTGGACGAAGGTTTTATGGGGATTCATATTGCGCTAGGAAGCACTGCTTGCGCTACCAAATGAATATCGAGCTCCTGTAGCCTTATCTAGCGTACCCAGTGGCATGGGCCATCATATCCCCTACAGGCCCAGAACAACCGTTGCGCCACATGACCAAGGACCCTTGTGCTATTAACAATTCTATCGTCTTACTTGAATCAACCACCCCTCTCTCCAAACTCCCTTGCCCATTCCTCAAACTCCTTCAATCCCTGTTTGCTTACGCTGGGGCGGATATTGACGAGACTAGCTTCAAAGTCCCGAAACTGGATGGGGCGGATCTGGTCCATGGACATGTGCAGTAGCGCCTCACCGAGACTCCGGAGTGGCCCCATAGCAGCATCTTTGGCGAGGGCTGTGATGTCTGAGCCCGAGAAACCTGTAACATGTATACATTAGGCACGTGAGTGTATTTTGTTGACGCTTGCGAGGGCTTACCATCCGTCAGATCAACTAGTCTCTCGATATCCTCTGTACTTAATTCATGTTTCTGGTGACCTAACAAATTCCATAGCTGTGCTGCCCTTGTGCTTCCCTCTGGCAAGGGGATGTACTGTCTCCGCACAAACCGTCTCCTAGCAGCTTCGTCAATGGCCCAGGGTAGATTAGTCGCTGCGAGCACGAGTACTCTACTCGCGTCACCTTTCTCCTTTTCGGCAGCACTTTGCTCCCTCCCTGCCGCCGCTCGTTGGAGGTCTGACCACTGTATCAAAAATTCCGTTTTGATTCGTCTTGTGGCCTCATGTTCACTAGACCCTGATCGGGAGGAGAGGAGCGAATCGATTTCATCAACGAATATAATAGAGGGTGCTAATGCTTTTGCGAGTTGGAAAAGCGCACGTACAAGTTTCTCAGACTCCCCAAGGTATTTAGATGTTAGGCTGCTTGCAGAGATGGAAAAGAAGGTGGATTTCGATTCTGTGGCTACGGCTCGAGCAAGCATCGTTTTGCCGGTCCCTGGAGGGCCGAATAGTAGCATTCCCCTCGCTGGCTCTCGCAACCCCATGAACAAGTCGGGCCGTAGGAAAGGGTAAACCACAGCTTCTTTCAAGGCAAGTTTTGCAGCATCCAAGCCGGCCACATCGCTCCAGTGGACTTCGTCTCCCTTCGCAACAATCTCGTTGAAAATCTGCTTAGCGGCTGTTTCATCCACGCCCTTTGGCAAATTTTTCATCGTACGTTCTATCCTACCATCTAAAGCCTTTGAAGATGGTGATATGGGTGAACTCGGTGAATTGGGTGACTCTGCAGATAAGGAGACTGGGGTCGATGGACACTCAACGGCTATTGGGTCTTCACTCTTCCTACGAGGGTTACGCCGCCATATGTTATTCCTATTCGGGCCATAGCTAGCACTTCCCTCGTCATTGCTTGAAGAGAGCGAACCGCTCTCTTGGTGATCGCGACGACTTCGGTGGGGCGGGGAACTGCTGTGCTGGTGTTTGATTCGCGAAACGTCTTCTGGTAGCTCCATAGGGTATGAATTACGGCGTGGAGATCGTGATCTAAAAGGTAGATTGGCGTGGTTCGCCGAATCAACCTGGAGAGGATGTCCGGGATTGGGTGTCGGCGGTAGCCTTTTAAGACTATCCGTATATTCTGGAAATTGGTAAGAATCTTGGATACTGACTTGGCGTGGAGGGGATCTATTTCTAGATCTTGATGTTGAAAGCTTCTCCGTGTACCCCTGTTGTGGAACAGTTGACGGGCCTAGGGACGTCAGGTCTTCTATGGTTTGAGGTCGCAGGCCATTTTCTTCCCCGAAAAAACACTGTTCCGGATTTGTAGATGTCAGTCCATATAGTCGAGGCACACTCTCTTCTACCCCAGCTCTCAGCGGTGGGCTGGCTGTAGAGCTGACTTGTCTTAGCGACCCACCGCCAATCCCATGTGGGTATGCAGGATCTTCATATCCGCATGCTGCCCTCCTAGGTGGTTCGTCTGGACTCCCGCTATAACTTTCGCGTGTAAAAGTTGTCATTGTGCTACCAAACCCACCATCCCCCGAGCCTTGCCCGAAGCGTTCACCTGTGGTTTTAGATATCGAGCCCCAAGCTTGCGATGCTGCCTTTGCGGCAGCAATACCACTTTCTCTCCACTGCCCACTATGCTTAGGGACCTGTGATGCCCTCTTCCCGTCCCTACCAGCTCTCAATGTCGTAAGTAGAACACTCTTTTTCTCTGGGCTTGGCGTACGGGATATTTTCTTCTGTGGGACAGGGAGTGATGGTGGGCTGGGGAGCTTAGGTCCAAGGCCACTGAACTGCCCAGATGTCCGAGAGCGGGAGACGTCAGGACCAGAGCTCATTGTGGTCAGAAGGGCGGGCCTCGATGCGGAAGCTGGCCGAGAAAGATCAGGGTAGTTGAAAGCAGGCACACTTCCCTCACCTATAGTTCCACGCCCCTGCTCCAGTGATGTCCTCGATGTAGGCGCGGAGGTGGTTTTGGCCATAGATAAACGGCTCGACGAGCTATCCGCATCTAGGTTGGAATCTGCTCGACTCTGGCGAAGCGCTTCTAGGAGATCGACGCGTTCCTTGCATTGCAGCTCCATCTCATGGAGTGAATCCTGGAGAGCTTTATCTGCCCCAGACTTTGGGCGAGAGTTAGGAGGCATGCGATATGCATTGTGGTAGTAGATCTGGTCGAGTGCGTTGCGCCACGAGCGCAGGGCTTCTGCCTCATTGTTCTGCGAGTTTGAGTCAACGTGGAGAGCCCGGACTAAGATAGCTCTCCATCACGCGGCGCTATGGAGACTAGGGGGTTTACGAACTTGGCCTTCAAAGTAGATGGCTGTGGAGCATGTACGGTAGCACTCGTCATACGTCTTCTGGAGCGAAGACGACTGCTTGCTGCGCATCATATACTCGGTTTTGGGGATTGCTCGGGTCCCCAAATCTAGGCACACGGTCGGCCGGCTGGGGACTGTAGTTCATATGAGGCAACTCGTGCAGGGTAATGTGGAGTCGGAGCAACCTCGCCAATGACGTCGGGCCTGCTAGTAGGTGACAATGGTGTATCGCGTGTAAGACCTTGGGTTGAATGAGAGGATGTGATGCAGCCGTTGATATTACGGGCCAGGTCGAGCCCGGAATTGCTACGGTGTGTAGTGGGGAGCAGTGGGGAGTAGTGGGAGACGTGCTATAAGTGCCTCGTGGTGAGGGTCGGACTAGAGGCAGCGCGTAGCCAGCGGTTGGCTGTCGATTGTTGATTGTCGATGTACCCGGTACTCAGCCCGTGGCGCGCAGTACGGAGCACGACACGGCGTACGTGTGCATCCCTCGAACCGCCCTATTTTTGGATGGAGCGCAACGCTGCGTCGCAATAATGGGCTTGTTTATGAGAGGATTCAACTGAGACTACCCTCCACCCAGAGGCTGAGAAGAAACCTAAGAGTACATGCATGGGGACGTTCTTCGACAATTTTGCTTGGATCATGGAACGAGCCGGGGAATAACGAAACGCCAACGAGATGACCTCGAACGATCAAGCGGACAGTCCCATAGAAAGAAATATGGCAGCGCCGCCCGTCTAGAATGGTACATTCATGAGATCTTGCACGAAAACATTGAGAGACTCTTCATCCAATGCCCTAGACGCCCTGCTCACACTGAAGGGCACGAGCGTAGAGATTTAACTTCTCCATGGTAAACTTTTGGTTTTGGTCTTTGTGACGGGTGGAAATAGAGAGGTCGATAGTCAACGGCAACCAAGTCGAAGTTCGATCACAAAATGTACACTGAGTTCGGAGGTGTGGGTGTGTAAAAACACTATTGAGGTGGTGGTTTCTCGCCCGTGAAGTAGTACCTGGGGCAGACAATTAGTACCCATAACCTAGATCCGAGAAGCTTCTGGTACGAGGAGACATACTTCGCCATCTCGTAGGAAGTCCAGCAAATAGCCGTGCTGGGCATAGTTGTTACAATTCTTGGTCTCAGGCCCCGAAGGAAACCCGTGAGCCCGTTGCGCTCGTGGATGATCCTCGCTGCTTGCCACAATCCCTTGCAATTCCGAATCTCTGCATCCCGAGCGGTACCTCTTGTTTGTAGCAATGTCTTGATGACATCTAGTGGTGTTGTGATCCCCGCGGCAAATGCGCCTGCTAAGCCCCCCGCGAGACAGTGCGTCAATGGATCATATTTCCTTGACGGATTGAGGACTCTAGATAGATACTCATATGCGGAGAATTGGGTAGCAGTAAAAGGCACAGTCATGGCGAGGGTTGTGGGGTAGGATACATAGAAGGCAGTAAGGCCTTCGGTTTTGTAGACGGTACGAGCACAGTGAGATATAGATTTGTAGACGGAGCCGTGAACTTGCATCCGTTGTTTAATAACTTGCGTGGGAAGGTCAGCTTCGCAAGCGGTGATCCTGGGTGTTTCCGAACTCACCGTCAAATGGGTTCATGAGGGCATCACTAGCAATGGTTGCACATGCCCCAGCAGTTGCTAGCGTAGGATGTTAGGGAAATTCATTAAAAATGGAGGGCCAGATATTTACCGACTGCGAAGAAGTGGTGGTCATTGCCAACATTACCACCCAAAGACTGTTTTACTGCCTCATATGTGGCAAAGTAAACTGCGTGTGCAGGCCCTGTTGTCGACTTCTTAGGACAGTTCTACTCAGTCCAAGAGCAAGTAGCGCACTTACCCGCTCCGAGAGCAACGCTTGTTACACCCCTCCAAAGAGTACGTGCGCCCTCAGTTGACGATATCTGTGCGACAGCTTGGGCAATTCCCGTGTACACCACCGAAGGCGATGGGTTCACAACTTGCATACGGGTCTAGGAAGAACGGTGAGCAATCCATCCATGGATTCGGTAGTTCGCCTGACCTTGACAGCATCGACCGGATACATGACCGTGTGTTCCTATTGTGAAAATTAGCTGCTGGCATTTAACGGAAGAAAACAATATCGTCGGTGGGGGACTCACCATGATGCCCGCAAACGCACCTGCCGCCAGGTTCGCGAGGAGGGAGGTGTTCGGTGGCAGTGCTTCATATCTAGGTCGCAAAGTCAGTGGCATTCTCGCAGGACCAGGCCAGAGAAAGCCGTACTCGTACTCAATATCTTCGACCGGTATGGGGTCATGAGCAGCCATATGGCTGGACTCTAGAGCCACTTTGTAATGAGTTGCGGATGGCGTTGTAAAAAGCGTTCTCGTTGTAGGAGTGAGGCCGGGCTCTTGGAAAAAAGTTTAGAGAGGATTCTTGGGGTATGGAGGAGGCCCTGTTGCGATTGAGCGTATGCTTTCGTTGCTGTATGCGAGATGGAGAGTTCTGGAGGTTTTACAAAATATTTTTGAGGCTCTCGCTAGTGATAGACCCCGACGATTGACCCGGACGGACCCAATCGCCGTCGAAGACTCATGAACGGCACTTCTCTGTGCATTTGGCCCGACTTCTGATTGGGGCCTCGTCCCTCTTTGGCTCTTCAGGAGGCAAGTCTCAACACACGGGGGCAATGTACAACACTTATGGCACTGCATGCTGCGGGATAGGCCGGGCAGAAGATGCGACTATTTGCAATGCAGTTGGGGCAATTGAGGGCAAAGTATCGTGACTACGTGGTGACTTGGGAGATGGAAGGGAGAACTAGGTTTTTTCCTCGCCATTTTTCAATTAAACCGTCGACGAATTCCAAACACAAGACACTGAAGGATAAAATCGTCACGCAAACTCCCTCCTCAAGGCACTCCAAACACCATACACTTCCAAATCAACGCGTAATGTACTCCCTATTCTCGATAGTTACGCTCTTCGTCTGGGAGGGCGCACATTTTGTCAGACCCTTGTCTGCCTGGTGGTTTAAAGCACGAGAGGTTCGTACGTACCATATGATTTACTTTGTAGACACCTACTAGCCTTGATGCTAACTCGAACATGTTATTTCTTAGCGAGATCACGATGAACTGTGCGTTTTTGGTTCTTTCTTTTATATAACTGGCAACGATGGAGACCTGTCAATGTGTCGGTCCGTCAGCTACAGAGAAACGCACAGGCGTGCATTGCTGCACCCCGAGGATTGCCAACTCACGTTTCTAAAATCCAGGGCTGCATCTATCTCATCCATGACGTACAACGGTGTAGGCTTATAGTGGTGCAGCGCGAACACCAGGGCCAGGCTGCTCAGTGTCTTCTCGCCTCCAGAGAGATTCGAGATGTTCTTCCAGGATTTCTTGGGAGGCATGACGCTAAAGAGGATGCCCTCAGAAAATGGGTCAAGGGAGTCGACTAGTTCCAGTTCGGCGTTTCCACCCATAGTGATCATTTGGTACATCTCCTTTAGTCGCAGAGAGATCGTACTAAAGCCCTCCATGAACTCCTCGAGACGTCGTTTGCGGAGGTCGTCGCATCGCTTTTTGGCTACGTCTCGCGATGTGACTGCGATCTGAAGATCGTTGTTCCTCGTCGCGTGCTCTTCTACACGGCGGCGGTATTCCGCCAGGACACCAAGGTCGGCGTTCGAGTTTTGGGTCTTTTCCTCCAAAACTGCGATTTCCCCCTTTAACTCAGACTTATCCATGTCCGCAAGTTCATCTTTGGTGTATATCGGAAGCTCATCGCTGACATCCTCTTCACCAAGATCACTAGGCCTCATTAGCTTCGGCTCACATGGGCTAAGGGGGAGGCAAACCTGATGTTCTGTAGGGAAAGTTTGCTGAGTTTTTCTTGCCAGTATCTTGATCTTTTCTGGTTTTCCGCGAGAATTTTCTGGTTTTCCTCGATCTTATTGCGTATCTCAATCTCAACTGCACGGAGTTCATTAATTTCCGCGGTCTTCTCGCCTAGATCCTCTTTGAGCGCCGCTAGCTCCTCTTTTTTCGTGTCAAGTAGCTGTGGTAGTAGGTAAGCATCATCCCAACAAGTGGCTAGGCGCAGGCCGGAATTTAGTGCTCACCTCCTTTGCTTCCTCTTCTTTCCGCCTTGAGTGGAGTGCAATAGTTGCTTGTCTTTTACATTCCACGTCTAGATCCCCCAACTCCCTAGCAAGGGTTTCTAGTTCGCTCTCAGATTCTGTGTATGTTTTTTCGTACTTTTCTTTTTGCTTCTCAGCCTTGGCCTTTGCAACCTCTGTTGCGGAAATTCCCTCATTAAGGGTGTTAATCTGCTCCTTTAGCCCGTCCACTTTGGCCTTCTGGCTTCGTAGCTTCACTCCACCCACTTCCATAATCTTATCCTGAAGCAGCTTTATCTCCTCCTCTGCGCCGGCGGTTTCCGCATACAGGTTTTTTAGTTCCTTCTCTAAAAGCCCTTTTTTCTTTTCGAGTGCTGTGACTCGATTGTCATCCGACTTTAGTGGTTGATGTTCGCTACTTAGCTCCTTCATACGCCGTTGGGCGTCTGTGAGATTCCGACCTGAACTTTCTATCTCCAGGAGTATCTTCTGCATCTTTACATCCAGCTGGGGTATCTGTTCGTTGAGTCGTTTTAGAGCTTTCTCGAGCTCCCGCTGCTGTTCTTGGAGATGTTGAAAATTTTCCTCCATAGCATCACGATCAACCTCAAGTTTGGATACCTGTTCATTTGAGGTTTCGGCTACGAGCTTAGAGGACATTGCGCCCCTAGCAACTCGACTCCCTCCACCACTCATAGTACCGGACTTATCAATCAATTGACCGTCTTCAGTGACTACTCTCCACCGCTTAGCCCCATAAGCAATGCGGTTCGCCTGCGCTAGGTCTGTCGCAACTAGGGTATTCTGCATGACGCTGTAGAATGCAGATCTGAATTTCTCGTGTTTCGGTTTGACCAGGTCGAATAACCTGGGAACATCTTCTGGAGTGTCGATTCTAGACATGTCTCGATGGGGTAGCCGGTCAAGTAGGATAAACATAGCTCTTCCGAGACTATTTTTGCGGAGGTAGTTGATGCATTGTTGTCCGATTTCCACGGAGTCTACGACGATGTTGTCTAGTGAAGGACACGCCGTGGATATCGCGACATCGTATCTCTGATCGATGGTCCCGAGACTGCCGAGCCGGCCGTGGAAGCCTTCAATACGGCCTGACTCCTTAAGTCTCATGAGCCCAGTGAGGACGTTCCCCTGCGTCTGGGTGTTTGCTAGGCTTGCTCGTGCCTCCTCTGCTTTCTGTCTCGCAATTGATAGCTGTGACCTTACGTCTGGCTCCTTTTTTCTGACCTTGTCTAGTTCGGCCTGAAGCTTCTGGGTTTCCCTTTCTAGTCCCATCCTATCCGTTTTGCATTCTTCTAATTCGGCAACTTTCACACTGCGCTCTTCCTCGACACTGTGGATTTTCGCCCTAATTTCCTCTAGCGCCACTGCTCCCGCGTTGCTCTTCTCATGAAAAATATCCAGCTCGCTCTGAGCTACAGCGATGGCGGATTGCTTCTCATTGATCCTAGCATTCCACGGCTCCAGCGACTTCTGCTTTGCTGTGATTTGGTCGGAAAACAGCTGTGTTTTTCCTTTCAAACTGTCTCTGATGCGCGCCAGCTCCCCCTCCTCCGTATCCAAGCTCTTTTCCAGGCTGGCGGCTTGATCTCCATTCCGCTTTATGTCGTCAGTGTATTTCTCAACCAAACTAGCGGATTCAGACGCAGCAAGTCTGCTCGTCTGTAGAGCTTTTTCAAGCTTCTTCTGCTTTCCGGTCAAGAATTTGCGCTTCTCCTCAAACTTCACGTTTTCTTTGTCGAATTTCGCCATTTCCTTCAAAACAGACTGTGTCTCCCTCTCTAGAATTTCGTACTCTTTGGTGTTGTGTCTAAAACTCTTTTGTAGTTCCTTAATTTCATCCTCATGCCCGTGGTGTTTCCCGAGTTCCTCACTGAGTTGCGACTGCATCCGACCGAGAGCTTCCTCAGTGACCTTGACGTTGTCTCCGCACTCATCGATGTAGACCTGGTATAAGGCAGATTGCTTAAAAGCAAGTTCGTTCTCATCCCTGATGTAATCTAGAGCCTTGTTTTTCTTGTCTTCTAGGCTATTTTTCTCCTTCTCAACATGCTGTACCCTAGCGCTCTTTTCCACACAAACCTCATTTAACGTTTCAACCTCCATGGCAGATTCTTCGATAGGCGATTTGTACTTCGATGTGCCAATTATGTCTTCAAGGTACTCTAAAAGTCCATCGTCGTGTTCATTGGCTGCTTTCGGCTTCATTTGCGCAATTGACTCTACCTCCCCTTGAAGAATTAAGAAGCGCTTGTGATCTAAGTCTACCCCTCGCGCGCGGAGGAGATTGGTCACGGTGGTAAAGTTTGACTCCTGGCCGTTTATGTAGTACTTGCTACCGTTATTTCGGAAGGCTTTTCGGGAGATTATCAACGATGATTCAGGGATTGCTTCATGGCCTCCACCGGGCTATGAGCCTGTGAGTTTGGTGCATCTTAAGCTAGAATCTGCACATACCAGTTCAATGACCTCTTGGAAGTGTACTTCAACCTCGCAATATTCGAGATTAGGGTGTACCGCAGAGTTATGTATCAATGCTGATATTTTGCCCTGCCTCATCTTGCTGGCTCGGAAACCAAATACAAAGAGTAGTGAATCGATAACGTTAGATTTTCCGGAGCCGTTTGGGCCAACTACAGAGGAAAAGGATGCGTGAAATGGCCCTACCTCCTGTCTGCCAGCATAGCTTTTGAAATTGAGGAGGACCAAATGAGTAATGACTATCCTCGGGACAGGTCCCGAAGGCCCCTCTGCCTGTGGTATCGCTAACGACCTAGTCCGCAGGACAATATCAACAGGCTTTTCCGCCGGCAGATCCGCTGTCTTAGCATTTGGACTACCTTGCAGGCTACTCGGGGTGTCGGGGCGATCGTTTAACGTGATGTTCGTAATATCCGCCAGCGGCGAACCATGAAGCTGGGGTGGTTCGGGGGTCACCGAGGGCTTTGGAGTTGGCAGCTGTGTGGGACTCTCTGGCGTGGCCGGCATAACATGCTTCTTTACTGGCGCGGTCCTCTTCTTCCGCGTCGATGGGGGTTTCTTGGATGGTGAGGTAGGCTCCAGGGCGATGGTGTCCTCAGGATCGAATATTTCGGGCGGGTCAATGCTGTCCCCAGTCTTCGCCCTGTGACTCCGTAGGGCACTCCGCGGGGTGGGTGGGACAGAGTTCGTCGTCTTGCGCCTCGACTGCCGTCTCGGACTGCGCTGGGGTGCAGGCGTGAAATCATCTTCGCTCTCATCGCGCTGCCGCGTTGCTGTCTGCACGAGTCCATCATCGTCTGACGACTCGTCCACAACCACTTTCCGCCGAGCAGCAGCTCTGCGTGATGGCCGTTCTGGCGATAGCGCTGACATGCCTTCGTTTGGCTGTTGTCCGGGTGGGCGTGCGGGTGGATAAATGCTGCTGGGTCGCTGAATGTCTGCGTGTGTGAGCGGCGGGAGACGCGACCGTCAACAAACACCAGAGAGCCTCACGCCGCCAAGCCTCCTGCTGCCCTAGTATCGACATTGTACTCTGTTCTCTGTGGATGTACATTGTCTCTGTTTGCGTCGTCTCTACACACTCTGTGCTCCTTGCAGAGGAGTACATTGCACTCTGCGCTCTCTAGAGACGGACACGCTACGGAGTGAACAGGGCGGGTACGTATTGCGTATTTCGTATTCGCGATGAACATCGCTGTGTTCGAGGAGGCCTTTCCCTTTGAGCCCGACTATAGCCCCTACGATGGAGACACGGTCGGCAGGATCATCCGTTGCCGCAGCCAGCTGGAAAAAGAACTGTTCTTTGACAAGTTGCTGGCGCTGCTGAACATCGGCAGAGGCAAGTCGTCTGTCCCAATGCGTGTGCCTCATCTTGGCTGATCGTTGGTGTCACAGCGCGCGACCTCTATCCTCCTACTTCGATCGAGGGCCTGCGCAACCTACACGGGAAAATTGTTGCTAGCAAGGCTCCGGAGCATCACAAACAATCTCTCATCTACTATCTCCTCCAGGACTGTCCGGAATACCCCCAAGCTGCAGAGGAGTTTGCAGATGGGTGCCTCATGTCCGAGAAGTTTATCATCTATATGAAAGGGCTGTGGTTTATGGATCAGATGCAATTCGGGGTCAGTTGCTACGTTGATATTTACCCGCCGCGGATATATTGAGGGCTGTGTTGACAATCGCGCTGGTATCTAGGCAGCGTTGGAATACCTCTCCCACCCGTCCCTGGGCATACCTACCTTTGCCGACGAGATCCTCCTTCACCTCGTTAGGCGAGACAAGAGCGACTTTTTAGTCCCGTTGGCGTACTACCACACTGTAAACCCACCACTTACAAGCCGCAATGCCCTGGGTGCATTTTTCGACTGCCTGTGCTGGGTCAGTGTACCTGAGGCATTCTTCTTCTCTCGCACGCAGCCTGAGACCCTACGAAGATTTCTATTTGAGCAACTAATCAAATTCGTCCTTTCGGGGACAACAACGACCCGTCTTCCGCGCCGAAGAGAACTAGCTGAGACTGAAAGAGCCAACAAGGCCATTGAACTGATCAACTTGCCTTTAACTGAGGAAGAGAATCAGTGGTTTGAAGAATACCTGATGAAAAACAGTGATAATGCGGTCAGGGACGCAAAGGATACCCTACTCATGAGAAGGATTGGCACCGGGAAACTTAACGAGGCTCTTAGGGATCAAGATGGTCTAAACACTGGCAGGTTGGATGGGATCAATTGGGAAGCACTACGACCAGGGATAGAGAAGGGACTCGGTCCGAGGAAGGTATTGGAAGAGATGTTACCTATCGGCCGCTCTGAATAAGCTTGGAAGACAGTGCCGGAGGCAAAATATTTCCCCGGGTCTTGCGGTAGTAACCAACGAGTTGTTGTGCGTGTTTGCTGTACAAAATACATACATTCAATATACCCTACAATATACCCTAAAATATACAGATTTCCCTGATGCGACGGCTAGTCGGAATGGCAATGGTGTCCTGTATCCTGACTAACGGCGGATGCACCCCCACAATGTATTGCGTGTGTCGTATATACGTATGTGTTGTACTCCATTGGGTGTACATGACGAGTACAAGTACAGTTCGTTGTGCTATCGCTTGTACAGTGTCAAAGCGGCAAGCGGACGCGATGGAACCTGGATAAGATAAGATAATAATGATCACTACGATTTTATCGTGGGGTTCCTCTTCAGCTCAAATTAGAGTGGCTGGTACCCGCTATTCCAGTCTCCAGTCTGTCGCAACATATCAATTCACGGGCGATCCGGATTTTGGATTTGGCCCATCGCGTGCGCCCTTCATCCTATATTCTGGAGTGCCACCGAAATGGCCATCTGTCGCTACTTTCAGCAAGGCAGATGCAAGCACGGAAGTGAGCTACCGCCCTCCATATCACCCTTCTCTTCTTTGCAACTCCGAGCGACATCCAAACACTGACCAATCCATACTGTCTCTAGGCAAATGTTGGAATGAGCATGTGGGGCCGGGAGCCACCACGGAGAACCGCTTTGGAGCGCTACAGGGTCTAGGTGGTACCTCTAGTGGTGGGTTTGGAGGTAAGCAGTTGTCCGTCTGTTCCCATTTGGCCTCTTGATCGCGACTATGCCTCTACGCTGCCCCTGTTTCTCGGTGCGCGTCGTTAGTCTCGGTTCTGCGCGTCCCACCAGCGTTGCTCGTACCGGGGTGGAAGAGCCAACTGTACTAGCATGATGTGGTGGACAACGTCTGGTTAACATTTGTCCTTTCTCTCTAGGAACCTCTGGACAACACCAGAGCCGATACCCCAATGAACTTCCGTAAGCACAATGGCAGCCTCGGCTCCCACGTAGAAACGCGCATGCTCACTCACGATCGTTAGATTTGGACTCAACAAAGACCTCCTCGTTACAGACCTCACGAAAGAGCGCCCACAATGGATTCTCTCAGCATATGGACCAACGAGAGAGGTGCCGATTCAGCTGATGGGTGGCTACCCAAGGGAACAGAGTTTTGAGGAGGCACGTTTGCTACACTATCAAGCAGCAGCATCAGGAAACCCAGCATATGTGCAGCAGGTGGTGTGTACTTTGTCACGCCACTTTCAACTCCTCTAGTGATGTCTCTAATGGGAATTGTTTGCGGACAGACACAGGAAATACAAGGGTTAGTCACTCAAGCGGAACAGCAAATCCAGGCGGTCCTCGGTGACCTCGACGGTGCTGTGAGATATATTATCGCAGCAAAAGACAACCACCCGAATAGATGGGATATCTGCAAAGCATCCTCTGGTGCGGCTGGGCAAGCGGCGATGCAGCCACAATCAGCCGGGGTACGACCGGCAAGCGCCTTCGGGCAACCATCAGCCATAGGGAATCTCTCCTCTGGATCAACGTTCGGTCAACCTTCAACGCTGAACAATGCCCACGCATTCGGACAACCTTCCCAACGCATTGGTGGCAGTTCTGCATTTGGGCAGCCGTCTCAACTTGGTGGGGCTACGTCTACTTTCGGACAGCCTTCACAGATTGGCGCGGCTCCCGCCGGCTTCGGCCAGCAGTCGAGCGGATCAACGTTTGGCCAACCATCTCAGCTTGGCGGATCAGCGTTTGGTCAATCGGCCCAGCTCGGTGGGGGACTGGCTTTTGGAGCTAGACCAGCATTCGGCCAGCCATCACAGGTGGGTGGTAGCTCGGCATTTGGCCAACCGTCACAGATAGGGACACCAGCTGGTTTCGGCCAACCGTCATCGCTCCCGCAAGCAGCTAACCCCTTCGGCAATCCATCAGGCCAGATAAACTCTAACCCTTTTGCGGGTGCCCCTACGGGCCCATCCGCGGGCGTATTTGGGCGACCTTCACAAACCCAAATCAACTCATCCATATCGCCTTATCAACCACAGGACTCTCTTGGAACTACTTCGGCTCCGGCGGGCGTTAGTGGAACCTGGCAAAAAGACGAAACCGGCAATCCGGTACCTTTTCCGATAGAGGTGGCTAATCCTTACCCACAAGGTACCAAACTCGTCCATCCAGACCTCCGCACCTACAGTACACGAGACCCATCAAATCGGTTGCTCACCTGGAAATCAAAACAAGTGATATATGTTGGTAATAAGCCATGTTTTGAGAGAAGCCAGGACAAGAAAATGGAGAGAATATCGTATCCAGATGGGCCGCCTGCCTACAATAAAGACACGGAACTACCGGAGAACATGTATGATGAGAAAACGAAAGATGCCTATCTATTCATGAGGGACAAGGGGTATTTTAAGGATGATTGGATGCCGAGCTTACCACCGAGACGAGAGTGGTGTAAATGGGACTTTTAGGCGGACGTGTATCGAGCGAACACGGCTGAGACATGACGACTTGTGAAAGTTACTTCCCTGGGAAGCTATGGCTACCGGCGTTCAGGTGAATTACTGGTTGGATATCTGTATTTCACTAATGTACCCCGGTTGTGGGGGCTTATTTAGGGGAATTGTATATAAGCAGTATCACATAACCAAATATCTTCAAAGTGTATTTCGATGAGCCGATTTCTTGAGGGGCTATAGCAGGTAGGTCTCGGGGATTGGCGAACTTGTCTTTGGGAAAATAAACGCCCATCACTGGTGATGTAACCTTGCATTGTATTTCAGAGTGGGTGGTATAAGCCTACTCTACGTGGTAAAATTCCTCGTGTACGAGGCCACGATAGTAAGGCGATTAGTTTATGCCGCAATCGTGACTTCGACCTCTACACCAGCCTCAATGTTGATGATGATCTGCTTGACGACCTCTGTGGGGGCATTAAGACTGCAACAGGGCATGTCAGCGGTTGTGCGATCCCCAAGCGCTGGGAACCAGCAGACCATAGGCGACATACTCAATCAAGCGCTTATGGATCCTCATCTCGAAGCAATCCCATGTCTTACTGCCCTCACCGCAAGGCGTCTTACGAGTTGTAACTTTTAGCACCTTCGTGGGTAGGCGCACCGGGCCCTTGACACGGAGATCCTTGGTTTTAGCGCGCTCGATTAATTCCTGGCAGACCTTCTCGAGTGAAGAGACTTTGCGACTCGTGAGAGTGATGCGGATTTTATGGATTTTCTATGCAAGGGCATCAGTGGTGGGCGGGGGGGGGGGGGGGGAATATGAGGGGGGACATACTGGGCCTTCCCCGTAATCCTTTTCAGGCTTTTGGTACGACATCCTCAACGGTTGGGGGGCGGTTTTGCTGATGAGACTAGGAAGCACTGTAGTGATTAGTTAGCAGACTTAGTGAAATCAATAGAATGCCAAAGAACCACGCACAATGCGCGACAGCGGATGCCAATCAAGACCTGAACGCAGTGGTTCGGTAAGGTGATGAGAGGCTGTGTTGGCTGCTGTGTCTGACGGCGGATGTTGAGGCTGAAATATTTAGAGAAATACCTAGTGTTGTGGGGTTCGAGTTCTTGGCGGGCGCGGGCAAGCCCTAATCGATAAGGATTCGCGCTCGGCTCATGCCTCGGACCCTCAACAGGCAGCCCATCGCTTCCCCCACACCATGAAACTCCCGCCGGTAGCGCCATTTCCGCCAGCAATTCTTCGGGGAGGTGTCGCTCCAGGAGAGTGGGAAGCATGTATCGGTGCTTGGACTGCCTTGGTTGCAATGCACCTCCGCCTATCTGCACGGGATTTCACCTCACACTCCATAAAAGATGGCTCTCTGGTGGCTTTTCTGACGTCTTACGTGCAGGAAGTGCCCAATCTGTCTGGGGATGGGACCTATGTTGGCGGCCTCAAGTCACGGTCTCTTCGGCGAGAGTGTTTTCTGCTAGCGCACCGATTCCTATCAGAAGACGAAGTACCGTCGTCACTACTTGACTGGTCTTTTCTAGCAGATCTCTGCTCCACTTACGTAAAGAGTACCAGCCTCCGAGGATTATTTGGAGGACTGTGGAGCCGACATGTAACGTCAATTGAGCCAAGCTTACGAAAACTCAGACAATCTTTGATCAGAGATCTTGAGAATACCAGCGGGGACAAAACCGAATATTTAGCAAGTACTCTATTCCGTATTGGACCGCTGCTACATGTCTCTCAGGATGTATCAAGATTCTTCATGGTAGGATCGGACTTCTTGGACGCCCTATCCGCTGGTTACATGAATGCACCCCCTTCCCTTCGGAGAAGAATCGCCACAACTACATACCTGGGGTTGATATCGCTTTTAGGGGCATCCCCCAACATATCACTATTATTAGACCACCTATATGGCCTAAAGAGCTTAGCAGATAGAGAGAAGGGCCAAAGGGTAGAAACCTTGGTATCAGATCTAGTGACGAATACGCCCCTTTTACGCAAGTTACGAGATAAAGTCTGTGGGACAGACGCGGCGAGAGCCAAGCGCCTTGTTGGTTTATTGGAAGCTTTCTGCAATCCCGAAAAAAAGCGGCACATATTCCGGAAGACTAACAAGGGCAAGGGGCGTGCTACTATTGACGACAGTGGCCAGGAGCCATTTGGAGACAAGGTCCGTGTCCACAGGATGAGTCTAGTCACGCAGGTTCAAGATCTCTTCCCCAACTTAGGTTCGGGCTTTGTTGTGAAGCTACTTGACGAGTATGGTAATAATACTGAGCTCGTAACATCGCACCTGCTTGAAGGCTCTCTACCTCCTCACCTCCATAATGCAGATATGACGGAGGAGTTGTGTGTATTCCCCTAAATTGGCCCTAGCCCTACCTTCTTTGTCTGACTAATACTATAGATCTGGACCCGGTGGAGCTGCTAGTAGCAATCTAGACCCCCTTCTAAATCCTCAGCCTATCCCTGGTGTCTTTGACGACGATGCATTTGACAACCTCGCAATCGACACATCTCGTCTTCACATAGGTCGAAAGAACAAGACCCAGACTGCAGACAGCTTACTTTCTGACCGCTCAAACACGCCGAATAAAGCCACGATCCTATTTGCGCTCGCCGAATTTGACTCTGACGATGACGAACGGGATGATACTTATGACATCGAGGACATTGGCGGGACTGTAGACTCTGCTAGTCCAGCGGGAGATCCTAGCACGGATCAGCAAAATGAGAAGGAAGAGGCTCTATTTAGTGCCTACAAACACGACCCTGGAGTTTTCTCGCGTGATAGCGCAACCCGGCTCAGCAAGGCACGGCAAGCGCTAAAGGCCGAAACGGGGATGACGGATGAAGCCGTTGAGGGATGGAGTATCATGCTAGGGAGGGATCCTAGAAGACTGAAGAAGCTAGAGGCGAAATACACAGCATTTATCGGGGGCCAAAGGGAGCTCTCATCAACGGCGTATCGAGGGGGTCCCGATGATTCCGGGACTGAAGAAGCGGGTGGGAGAGGAGGTTATAGAGGAAAGCGCGGTAGGGGTGGCAGAGGAAGGGGCAGTGGTGTCGCTGGCTCTGCTAGTGAAAGGGGCACACAAATTTCACGGAGGGGGAAGGAGGCCCATAAGGGGTCGAGGGCGAACCATAGCCGTAGGGACCGACGGGCTCACAAGATGGCCAGAGGGGGCTTTGTTGGTTGAGCTACAGTCGGTTAGTCGTTAGCTAGCTCGCCACTATACGCGCAAGTGGGCGTCCCAATCGCTGTTTTATTTCGCATAAAAGTAGATGCTCTCTAGAAGCTCTGCAAGCAGCAGTAGAATACGACTAGGCCTGTTGGTCCGTTAGTCAGCAAGGGACAGTCTCTGCACATCTGGTTGGCCCCACCGGCCTTACTTAGGGTAACCACAAATATATCAAGATTTCTTCGGCACCAGCTATTCAGAGCCCTTGCCTGCATTGATGGTACCAATGATGCTACCGCTGACGATGCTGCTGCTGCTACGTATGTAGCATGCAGCTTTCTGTCACAGCAGCAAGACAGGGCAATTGATGGACCATGACACTCCCATTGCCAGGCAAAGCATGTATTTTTGTACTCGGTACGTAGTGCGTGTGAGGTGGTGCAACAGTGTGCTTTGGTGTGCTTTGGTGTGCTTTGGTGTGCTTTGTTGTCGGCCTGGCAGTAGGAGCGACACAGACGAAGTACTTTGTACAGCACAGTACTACACCGAGTATTATGCTCCGTTGCGTGCTCCGTTGCTATGTATCTGCGAGGTGCAGGTATGTATGTACGTACAAGATGATACCAACCAGGTGCGGAGGAGGAGAGCCTCTTCCTCTCTCCTTCCCGTTGCCCCCGCACTAAATCAACCCGCTATTTGCTTCGAATTCGCCGCTTCCTTTTCCACGCTCCCAGTCCCACTCACCCAGGACAGCCATGCACCACGCATAGAAATTTCACCTGCTATTCACCCTTTCCGCTGGACATGTTTGCCCACCACTCCTGCTCTACCCCCCGCTCCATCTCATTTCCTTCCCTCAATAGCCAGCATGGAGTTCGAGGTTTCCTACTCGCTCGACGATGAACAACAGTTTTGGGATGGTCTGTTGATTTCGCCCACCTTCCCCGGCCAAGCGCTTGAAATCGCTCTGCTGCCGAACACAACGTGCTGACAGCCTCTCTCTCCCATCGGTACGCAGAACTCGACGAAATCGTTTCGGCGCCATGCCAGACACAGCTGCTTATCGACCACGCACTCAAGTCGTATTTGCGATTCACCTCTAGCTATAAGGGTCAGCCTACCTCGTTCCTTTCCACCCCCCGAGCCCCGAAGGGGAAGACTGACCCCCTCGGCTCGCAGGCGAGTATCTAAAGTCTGAGTATGACGTTGCGCGATGTTCGTACAGGCTACGGGAGTCGACGTTGTTCTCGGCCAACAGGGGTTATGTGCGACGACAGATTATTCACACCTTCTTGCAGGTATTGATATCTTGTTATATTGTGCGGTTTAGTCGCTCAATTGCCGTAGGAATCTACGACTGACACCCTCCACCTTCTCGCGTCCTTTCTTCTTTTCGATGGCCGACAGAGTGGGGAGACCTTCGAGATGATGAAAAATGAGAACGTATTCTCGAGGCTCGTTGAGCTCGTCCAAGGCGGACGAGATGACGACCCTGGGCTATATCGGATACTTCTAGATTTGCTCTACGAAATGTCTCGGGTCCAGCGGTTGCCATTAGAGGAATTGGGTTAGCACAGAGTCCTGCCAGCGTCCCCGCTGAAAGACCACTGACAATACCCAGTGCTTATTGACGATGCCTTCGTTATGCACTTGTTCGGGGTCGTCGAGGAGCTTTCAGACGATGCTAGCGATCCATATCACTACCCCATTATCCGAGTTCTGGTGAGTTTGCTCTGTAGTCACGGCCGCTCATCAGCTAATTAGGTCTGTCTTCCTAGCTTGTCCTTAACGAGCAGTATATGTTGACAACATATGATCGGTCAAATGAACAGACATTGTCAAACAAGGTTATCAAGGTGCTCAGTGTCAAGGGTTCCGCCTACAAAACTTTTGGGGAGAATATTATATTACTCCTTAATCGAGAAAGTGAGTAGCGGGATCTCTCCCCTCAGTGCTCTCTCGTAGATTGGATATATCACTCTTTACCTGCGCGAGATTGACATGTTGCAGGTGATGCATCGCTTCAGATCCTTATCCTAAAGCTGCTCTATCTGCTCTTCACCACCCGAGCCACCTACGAATACTTCTACACTAACGACCTCCGCGTGCTTGTCGATGTCATCGTCCGAAACCTTCTCGATCTCCCAGACGAGTCTGAAACACTCCGCCATATGTATCTTCGTGTGTTGTTCCCTCTGTTGGCTCACACTCAATTGCGCCACCCGCCACATTACAAGCGCGAAGAGATCCGGAGACTGCTTCAGATGCTCATTCGCGTACGGAGTGCTCATTTCAAACCGGTGGATGAGACGACCGCGAGGCTTGCGAATCGTTGCGGCGAAGTGAAATGGTTGGCAAATCCAGAGACGCCTGAAAATGCTGCAAGACTTCATTTGGGCATGACAAACCCGCAAGCGAAGGAAAGCAGCCTCTCTGTGGCCGAGGTAGCCGCACTGAAGGAGAAGCCAGGTGTATTGACACTTTCGAGGAGTGAATCTGAAGCTGACGCAAGGCATACGGGCAACACTAATACTGCTGGAGATATCAACGTCAAGGCGAATGGAGGTGGTGGCTACGAGCTCACGAGCGAGGCTTGAGCGGTGAGGTCCGCGTGTAGATTCCCCTTGTCTATTTATTCCATTTTATACCTCATTTTTATGTCTCTGATCTACTTTGTTAACCTGTTGTCGGTAAAGCATTACGCTTGTTAGCCATTCTTCTACATCCCATTATCCACGGCGTTTTTCTCTTTTCTGCTTCTAAAAATTTATTCAGGGTTTTCTTGTGTTCCGTTGTATATACACTATACACCACTTTGGGGGCCAAAGGGGTGCGCATCCAGATTTAGGACTTAAGACACGTCTGCCGTGGAACCAGCGCTCAATTGCCCAGTAATGTAGGAAGACCCTTTCTAAACAGGTAAACATGCCCTCCCCAAGCCCACCCACAATTGGAGACTCTCGACTACCTCCGTGAGTATATATACTTATGTATGGTGCTCGAAATCTGCCCTCTCTGAGACTACTTTTTGGCACTGGGCTAGGATTGCAGCCTGTCGCCCGACATTGGCAAGCCGGCTAATAACTTCCTTATTGCCGTCCACAAAGCCGTAAAGAGCGTAAGGTAAACCAACGTCTCTACAGAATTCCACAACTAGTTTTTGAGTGCGCCGTAGGTTGTGTCGGGGTATTCGAGGGTATAGATGGTGAATGGCCTGTCCAAACGTACTAGAATAAGTCTTTGGGTAACACAAAAGTATCGGATAAAAGGGGCGTGACAGCTACTTACCTGAAACTGGAGGCCCCCATGAATGAAATCGAGCCACTCGGGACAATCAACGTCCATCGTTGTCCTCAGCATTTTCTGTGGAAAACTCTCCCGCACCCCTAAGTCCGCGGTGCTCATTGCGAAGTGGCTTAACGTGATCTGAACATGTAATGGCATGGTTACCATGTGGCTAACCATCAGGAATACAAATCGGCCCCAGGCAGTTGGGATCGCCTTATACATCATTCCATACCCGAACCAGCACCAGAAAACGATATTTCCCAAGATCTCGAACCATCTGTGCCACCACGCAGGGCCTCTCTTAGGGCCTAGGCCACAAATAAGGTACTGCCAGCTAAGGCGGTAGAGGTTGAAACGGCCGAAGGCGAGGACGACGTAGTAGAGGTAGGACTGATAGCGTACAAAAAATCGGGCGAAAGCATCGTAGGACATGACACGTTCATAAAAAGTAGAACGTAGAGAAAAGAAAAGTCGGTGTGAAATCGCGAAAAATGGAAGATGTTCAATATCAGGATCGTGTTCGGGCATGTTCGTTACAATATGATGAACCTGGTCGGCATTAGCAGGGGACTTCACACTCTTAATAGAAGCTAGGTAGCACTACGTTATGGTTCCTCTTCCACCACCCCAAACTCAGACCTCCTAAGAAATCCGCGATGATAATGCCAATCACTGTATCCGTAGTAAAGTCATGTGTAATTCCCATGTGCCCAGCATCATGCGCTGTGAAAACCAACTGGTGCCAGAACAATCCCAAGAACATACCACTGGTTCCATACCATTTCCACTGGAGGAACAGTAGGCAGAGGCTGAAGAGGAGAACATAACGACATATCTCGGTCAGGTATGACGTGTAATGACACATATAGAGCCCTTCATCCTTTATTCGTTCGTTCAGAAGACGGTATTTTTGAACGATATCATCTTGGGTAATTGGGTCAAGGGGCGGGTACGCTGAAAGGTCGAGATTTATCTCTTGTTTAGTCCACGCATCGATGTAAGAAGGCGTGGCTTCGTGTTCTGAGAATCCGGACGATGACAAGGACGATACAGAAGATGAGCTAGGCGACCCCGCAACACCTCTAGGCCCACGGTGTCTTGCCGAAGGTGTACGTCCATCCAATGACGGCGTCGAGGACCGGGAACTGGTCAGGCTACTGCCCAATTCAGAGTGGTCTTCATTAGTTCGAACATCCTCTTCGTCCTCGATATAAGCTCTAAAACGCCCTCCTTGTATGGGCGGCAGGAAATTCTCCCACAAACCCTCGACTTGTCCAATCTGGTACGCTTCCATACGGCATCTTGCCCCTGGCGAGTGAAGTCTGGGATGTGCCACCGGTCAGAAGCTGGTAACCATTGAGTAGGACCTGGGGTTGTTCGGGAGGTCGATTTGCAGCAGGACCTACGCATTGACTTCATCCGTCGCGTCTCTACCCACCATGTGCATAATAGCCTTATCACCACCAGGGTGATACTTGAGCCAAGCGTCGACCTTTAGAACCTTTCGGTCTACAATAACGATTGTGTGGCCTTCTGCGATGAGGCCTTCCACCTGCCTTCGGGACAGAATTGTGGATCTGCGGTCCATGACGTGCCCGGGCAGAGACATAACCAATCCAAGAGAGGATTGTGCTCTGCAGTTGGGTCCAATGCGATGTTGTGGAGCCGAAGTTGTTCACCGAGAAAAGGATCCGCACATCTAAAGCCGGTGTATGCTTGGTTCGGGAGATACAATCTACGTACGGAGCGAGGATGGGTGACAAGCGATACGTGCCTCAGCAACGTCGTAGTGGATTTGGCGCAAGCACGTCCTTCTGAATACATACAAGAGTACAACGTACAACAGTCCGCCTGCTTTTCCGTATCTGCGCTCTCACTACACCTCTAGTCGGTTTTGACCTAGAACGACCACCAGCATTTAGTAGATGATGGCTACTATACAAGAGCTCGCCATTGAATGGCTGCGGCTCGATAAGGTGCGGGCGGAAGTCGATGAAGCCGTTTTGCTTTCATGTCCTGACTGACCCCTTCCTCTGCATAGGAAGATGCTACAAGAGGGGAGATACAGAGGCTGATGGACGCGAAGGATGAAGACGAGCTCGAGAGGCGTCTCCGGAGCAGTACACACTCCGCTGCATTTATCATTTATGCTTACGGTACATCGCTGCTGTAGCTGACATGTGCCTCCAGGAATTGCATTTGGGACTGCTGGTAGGCTCTCTTGCTTGTGCCGGCGGTCACGCTCCACTGCCCCAAGATATTAACACCCTACAGGCCTTCGTGCTCGGATGGAAGCTGGGTTTTCGCGAATGAACTCCTTGACGGTTATCCAAGCATCCCAGGGATTGGCTGCGTACGTATTGGAAAAGGTCCCGCTCGCAGCTTCGAAAGGGGTTGTCATCGGCCGTGACGCCCGGCACAACTCGGAAAAATTCGCAAAACTCGCTGCGGCAGCTTTTCTCGCAAAAGGGATGAAGGTATGGTGGTATGAGGATCACGTCCACACCCCCCTCGTACCTTTCGGCATTTCTGAGCTAGGCGCCGCTGTAGGGGTTATGATCACTGCAAGCCATGTAAGTCATAGAATACTATATAATGTGCAGGCTCTTACTTATGGCGTAACGGGATAAGAATCCAGCAGAAGACAATGGTAAGAGCGTTATGTGCCGAGGTATGATCACTTCACTGACCCGAGCAGGTTATAAAGTGTTGGTCATCCACCCTAAAGCTGGTCCTCTAGCTGTGGTTACTGTTGCTTCACACTGATTATCGTTGGAAAAGCTACTGGTCCAATGCGTGCCAGATCATCCCGCCTCACGATGCGGGAATCGCTGCATCTATCCAGCAAAACTTGGAGCCTTCAACGTGGGATATCAATGCAATCGATAATAGCTTACTCGTTGAGGAAGTTTTTGATCGAGTTAAGAGATCCTACTTCGCCGCCATCTGCACATTGGAGAGTGTACAGATCTCCAATCAATGTAAGGACCAACCAAGATTCGTGTACACGCCAATGCACGGTGTCGGCCTACCATACATGACCGAAGTAGTTAAAAGTTTAGGGCTTCTGGAACGAATGATTGTGGTCAACGAGCAGGTAAATTTGCTCTAAAGCGTCAAGCTTACCTGCTAACTACCTAGGATAGGCCCAACCAAACCCAGACTTCCCAACGGTCCGCTTTCCCAACCCAGAAGAAAAGGGGGCCCTTGATCTAGCCTGTTCAGTTGCAGATAGAAATCACATCACGATAGTTATTGCTAGCGACCCTGATGCTGACCGCCTAGCCGTCGCCGAGAAGGTAAAGTAAGTACAAACACAGTGGCCTCGCTTTCCCGTACTGTCCCCCTATGCTGATCTAGTCTTAATACCAGTGGAATATGGCACCAATTGACGGGCAACCAATTGGGTATCCTACTTGCGTCGCACGTCATTTCGACCTATCCACACCACCGCCCTCTATCAAGGTTGGCCATGTTAGACTCGGCCGTTTCGACTGGCATGTTGCATGCAATGGCAGTAAAGGAGGGATTCTATTTTGAGGAAACCCTGACAGGTTTCAAGTGGCTAGGCAACGCAGCTCTCAAATTGCATCAGCGAGGCTATGACGCATGCTTTGCTTTTGAAGAGGCAATTGGGTACATGTTTTCAAACGTGATCCCTGATAAGGACTCTATTTCCGCCGGAGCGGTTTTTCTTACGGCCATGTCAAGATGGAAGGCTCAGGAGAGTCTCACGCCGTGGGGGAAACTGCAAGACCTCTACAGAACTTATGGATTCTTCCAAGAAGCAAACACCTACCTCGTATCTCCGAACCCCGAGTTGACTAAAACGATTTTCAATGACATTAGGCACATCGCCACACCGTATCCAGCCGCGTTAGGCAAGCGGAGGGTCCTAAGATGGAGGGACCTGACTGAGGGGTACGACTCTGCAACAGGCGGTCTCCCGGTGCTCCAGGTGTCGAAAGACACCCAAATGATTACGTGTGAACTTGAAGGCCGGATCAAACTCACGGTACGGGGATCGGGAACAGAGCCTAAGATCAAAGGCAAGCAGGATCCCTCCCCTCTCAATACGTCCCACTGTATTCCGGGGAAGACGGGAACGGCTGACAGAAAGGGCGTAACAGTGTACATTGAATGCCAATCAGACAGCTTGGCCGATGCCAAACGGGGCGCAGACGAGGTTCTCCAAGACCTAGTGCGCGAGTGGATGCGTCCAAAGGAGCGTGGCTTAGTCATGGCGGAACAGCGATGATCACGTGAACAGGCGACGGTGATGGGCGATGGCGATGACGCACCCAACCGCTTACGGCAATGCCCCACGCTCCATTCAAAGTGAGGCTGTATCGGTTGCATCCGCATCGACCACGTCCCCGCTCTCCAAGGCTCATCGCCAGAGGCTCGATATTCGAGGCTCACTAGCAGGAAAAATCGCGCATCCACTCGTTTCACGTTCCCAGGCAGCTGTCTCTTGTGCTGGTATATGCCGCCCATGTCGGAAGTGCATCTCTGATACGAAGCCTCGTACACAGCCTGGCCATGGATGCGAGTTCCACCTTGTTATCGGTCAGTTGACGGCTTCACCGCCTTGCATACTCTCGCTGTCCACTCCCCGCCTGCGGCCGTGCACCATGCAGCCCCCATGCCTTTCCTTTTTGTATGAACCTTGCTTGCCCATCTTGCGATTGTCACGCACCGCCGCGAGAAGGGAACCCGGCGAGAATAGTGCGTTTCCAATGTTACTGAAGCCAAAGCACAAGAGGAGGTAAGGGATGCTAGCCCAAGTTGGGCATCGAACACCACTCTGTCGGGTCTACCACCTTGGTGTGTGACGGTGGATTCGTAACCCTCATACCTCCACTGCAGCCTCACTCTCGGGTGGGCTGACAAGGGTGGCTTCTATAAAGTCGGGCGAAGTATGCCTTCTTTGTTAACTGGGCACTTCCAATCGCCTTACTTTATCTCGAAGCTTGGTGCTGGAATCCTGCTGCTTGCTACTCGTTCACGTAGCTCTCTGCATCAACTATCTTCGAGAGTCCATTTGTGTATCCAATCCAAGCCTGACAAAAGGCAACTGGTCACAACCCGTTCTGCACCAGCGATGTTCGAATCAATGAACGTCGTCCCGTTCAACAACCGCCGGTTCGGGTCCTCAATGGTTTCGCCGTACATGAATGAACCACTCCTTAGCGACGGTAGCACCTACGGCGGCTACGGAGGATTCAACGGCGGTTACAACAACGGCATATATGGCGACAGCATGTATAACGACAGCATGTACGGCGACAGCATGTATGGCGCTGGCTACGGTTATTTTGGCCGGTCAGGTAGATACCACCTCCGCAACCCACACCTAGGTGGGTCTTACGCCGACGACTGGTTCGACGATAGGTTGTATTCCGGGCGCTCCTAGTACGTCTTGCCCCTGCGTCCACCTCTCAAATCTCAAGCCGGTGCTAACCCGTCTGTATTGCAGCGCCAATCCTTATATCGTATCTGGGTACGGTTATATAAGCCCGTACAGACGGGGGCGAAGCAGTGGCTACTACCGCAGCCGACGAGACCCGGTCTTCGTGGCGATGGTTTGAAAGTTCCGCTATATTGAAAAAAAAAATTACATTAAAAACCATACCTCACCACCCGACGTCGCGTTCTGTTCGCAAGCTCACACCCGATCCGTATTCTCTCGCCAAGCCATCGTGTGCCGCTCTTTGTCATCATTTCCATCCTCTTAGGTTCGCAAACGTGGAATACCTTTCTTGTTCTCTTGCTCGGTCAGGTAGGGCGTTGGTGTTTTCGATGCAAGTAAGGATCTGCGGAAACCTCTCAGCCTCCACTCTCCACGTGTGGCCTCTTTCTGATGAGAGGCGAGGGGACCCTTCAATAGCTAGCGAAGCATCTTCTGATTAGTAAACTAAGCCTTAATTTACAATTTACTATGTACCATGGTTAAAAACACAATGAAAAACACGAAAAAAAACATCTCCCAGCAGCTGATGCCAATCCCTTTTCGCCAAAGTTACCATCCAAGAAAAGCAATTAGCGCTTCAGTAGTGAATAGCCTTCCCATACGTCGCCATTGCCGCTTCTTTGAATGCCTCTGAGAGAGTTGGATGTGCATGACTCGTCCTGCCAATATCCTCAGAGCTGGCTCCGTATTCGATAGCTAGGGTCCCTTCGGCAATCATCTCTCCCGCACCCGGTCCAACAATGTGGATGCCCAGCACTCGATCTGTCTCCTGGTCCGCAATGAACTTTACCATGCCTTCGGTATCCAAGTTTGTCTTGGCTCGCGAGTTGGCCGTGAACGGGAACGTGCCGACCTTATACTTGATTCCACTTGCCTTCAATTCTTGTTCATTCTGGCCCACCCAGGCAACTTCAGGGTGCGTGTACATGACCGAGGGGATAGCATTGTAGTTGACATGGCCATGCCCCTTGGTGATATACTCAACGGCTGCCACAGCTTCTTCTTCGGCTTTATGCGCCAGCATAGGACCGAAGGTGCAATCACCTATGACACGGATATGTGGCAACTTAGTGCGGTACTCTTGGTCGATGACAACACGACCTTTCTCGTCCGTCTCAAGGCCGATGTTTTCGAGACCGAGGCCAGCGGTGTAGGGTCGGCGGCCGATAGCCACAAGGACTGTGTCCGCGTCAAGCTTAAATCCCGGTCTTCATCAGCCAGCCCATTCACCACTTTTCACCCTAGAATGGTCCTTACAGTTTCCTCCTTACCACCCTTAGCGGCTTCAACCTTGAGGTTGATATTCTGGCTGCTAACCTCTCCGCCCAGGACCTTCGTGTTGAGCTTGAATTTTATCCCTTGTTTCTGTAGAATCTTTTGTGAAAGCTTTGATATCTCTGCATCCATTCCAGGCCCACCGATCTGGCCTAAGAACTCAACGACCGTCACTTCTGACCCTAGCCGTGACCAGACAGACCCCTACAGGACTCCATTAGACATCTACCAACAAGATCCCACCCCACGATGGGCTAAAAATCTTAAGGCTTACCATCTCAAGCCCAATGATTCCGCCTCCAATGACAATCATTTTCTTTGGCACCCGTTGTAAGGCAATAGCGCCTGTACTTGTTATGATTCTCTTTTCATCTATAGTCAAGCCCGGGAAAGGTGTAGCCTCGCTGCCAGTAGCAATGATGATGTTCTTCCCGCGTAGTATTTGCTCGCCCCCATCTTTGAGATCGACCTTCACCTCATGCTCGCCAGAGAAGGTAGCTGTTCCTTTTACGTATTCGACATTGTTTTTCCGGAACAGGAACTCTACACCTTTCGTGAGGCCCGCTACAGATGTGTCCTTTGCTTTCATCATCTGTGCCAAGTTGAGCTTAATATCGCCAACATCGATTCCACGGTTCTTGGTGTCGTGGAGGATTTGGTGGTAGAGGTGTGAATTGTTGAGGAGCGATTTGGAAGGAATGCAGCCCACATTCAAACAAGTGCCACCAAGGGTGCCGCGTTTCTCAATGCAAACGGTCTATGTGCGATAGCAACGGCAAATGAGCATCCTCGCAGGCTTAAGGGGGGCACCGGGTGCCGTGGAGAAGGTTACCTTCAGGCCTTCCTGGCCCGCTTTAATCGCTGCAACATATCCGGCAACACCGCCGCCAATGACCACCAAGTCCTTCTCCTCTACAGAGATTTCAGTACAATTTAGTCGCTGCCCAGCCCCCCACATGCTCTCACTCTCTCTCTCTGTCATGGGCACTCACCAGCGTCAGATGCATAGGCCCTTCTCTGCTGCGTGGCGAAGTACAGCCCCGAAGGGGCATATGTGGTAGTTGAGGTACTGGAAAGTGGTCGTAGAACAGAGCGGGACGCGGATCTAGGTACTATTGTTTTAAACATGGTCAAGAGAGAGAGGAAAGGACAGGCGAGCTGAGGCAGAGTGCAATTGCAACGGGGAGAGACGTGAGCTCTGATATACTGTGGAGGAAGAAAGGTAGTCGAACGCCGGTAATTGTTTTGGTAGTCGAGATTTCCAGCTTACAAGCAATAGAGGCCCAATCTGGCGGGTGAGCAACGCCGCCCTGTGCTCGCGCGAGCTGGGTGTACCCATCAAATTGTATTCAGTATCATCGAAACCTGAACATGTTTAGACGTTATTATTATCATATCTTACGGATTTTCTGCTGCCAGCTCCAAAAAGTTCGGACATCTGGCATGAAATTCTTCTTCCCAGCGCTCTCCAGAGCACGAGCTTAGGCAGAGGTCCAGCCCAGATGAGACCGAGCATGGCATTGTGCTCTATAGAGTGAGGCCATTACGCCCTGCCACTCCGGAAATAACCCATTGGCAAGCATAGAGTTGGCCAGGCAGTTATAACGGATCTTTGCAGCATAGCCCAGTTGCGAGTAACGCATCGCAGCCCCAGCTCCACAAGCAGCAGGAACATAGCACATACTACATACGCACAACGCAGGTGTACGCTGTACTCCATCTATGGGTGGACGCAAGCTCATCACTCTAGATACTTGCATGGCACACCCTCCACGTCCTCACTCTTCTGCCGGCTTTGACATTTCAATCGCACGCAGAGCATTTCCAGCTACCCTACAACCCCACCGAACAGTATCCCTTTCTACCTTCCCGCCTGCCACGTCTGTTTTGCTTACAACCCTCTTGACGAAATATCTGAGGCCTCTGGCTAATTGTGGCATGCCCGTGACCTGCATGAATACATCCACAACCGCCCCCTCGTCTCTTCCACCTTTCGAGTTCCGCTGCGATTGTAGGAAAACCGTGATGAGCATTAATTCGACGAATGTGCGCGTTTTTGGCTGGAGGTAGGCCAGGTCAAGTTTCTGTTCTGGTAAGCCATGACTCACTCAAAGTCCCCTCGTATCGATCCCACGCACCTTCAGAACACCTAGTCTTATTGACCCCTCTACAATGAGGCCCCCAAACATCTTCGCCAAATTTACAAGTTTCCTCGTTCCCAAGTCCTGGTCCTCGGCCTCCTCCACCACCTCTACCTCTGCATCACCACGGTACCCGTCGCCACCTTCGCCCATCCGTTTAAAGAGGTCCCATAGGCCGAATTGAAACGCCATCTTTAGCCTATGTTCACCACATAAACGCCTTGCCATTAATGTGTAGAATGGGTTGTATGTCTGCTCGGCTCCAGCGCAATGAATAAGCACTCTCGGAATCTCCAGTTCCTGAGCACGCTTCAGCCGAAGCTTTACCAGCCGCTCGTACGCATCCCGACAATCTGCTGCGGACACAATAGTGATAAAGATAGCCCTGCGTATATCAGTGTTCATACGTTGCTCTCTCGCCAGTTGCAGGAGATCTGTAGACCCTTGGCCGTCCACCCCAGCACTAGCAGTGCAATCCTGATGCCGTGATGATTGCAGCGGTACCAAGCCGTGGAGGCTCTCATCACCTTCCTTCCAGCTCGCCCCGACCAACCACCATTTCCCTTTTTCATCTGCGTTCCTAGCATCTTCCAGTCCTAATCTCAGTGGCTCACTAGCCCGAAGGGCTCTTAGATTTAGTGATCCCAGTAACTTTTTCATCTGTACCATGTGTTGAGATTTCACGGCGGAAGCTGCTGCCCCGGTTTTCATACGGTTGTTTTTCAAGTTATTGATAGTCTCAATCATGAACTTGGTTCGAACCGAGAGGGACGCCTCACCAACACTGGCGATGGCTGGTTGGAGCGTGAGGATAATGTCCTTGAGAGCCGACGGATCGTCCTGCCGTAGCTTTGGCCCGGCAGCTGAGCCATGGTTGAGCAAGTCAGACAACGACACAAGCAAAGCATATACCAAATAAAATAGCTGCAGCTTACTTTTAATGACCACAAGGAGTAATTCCGTGTTGAGCTCCGAAATCCTGGAGAGGAATATGCGGATGAAGTCGAAAATAAGGTTACTCCCAATGACTTGAAAGTTATACAATTCACCTAGTAGCGCCATCAAATTGGTGGTTTTCTTCCCACTAGCTAATTCTCCAGTCATTATCGAAGCCCCTTCTCTCTGGGAGTAGTGGCGGTCAAACTCCTCAACAATCCTTAGCACGACCGACGCTCCGAAACCTGTTCCCACAACCCGATACACTGCTGCAATGAAACCAGCATGTAAGATCAAGAACGTGTCCGTGAGGCTCGTCATATCACAAACGATATTGAAAATCAATTCCACAAGTGTAGCCGTCACGCGCTGCTGCGGATTGTCCCGATACAAGCGCTCCACTTCTCCCAAAATTGAAAGCAGATTCGCTTCAGAGAGGCGATTTAAAAGACCCTGCATCTGCCGGCTCAAGCGCAAGAGAGTCTCGCTTTCGGAAGTAGATGGTTTCCGGAGAGAAGGGGGGACATACTTGACAGATTGTAGTACCTTCGGCGTTGAGGGAGGGGCAACATATGGGTTCTCTCTGCTCTTTTGCGCTAGCACGGTTGAGGAATCCGAGGAATACAACCCAGAGCCCCCCAGGTTATCGGCGCCGTCGGAGAGGCCATGGCCACCATGTAGTAATTCAACGCTACCCTCACCACCCCTCGATGCCCTCATCCCCCCATCACCGGCTTCCTCCGCAGATAAGGGGCCGTCCCCGTTCACCCCTATGTCCTTGACAGCCCTCGCACTTCCCCTTTTACTCTCCAGCCACTCGTCTCCGCCAGCTCTCTTCCTTTTCCCTCCCCCCAACAGTAGTTCGTCATCTTCCCCCAGCCCATTCAGCAAAATATCCAACCCATCATCCACAAAAGCCTTTGGTAGCTTCTTACTCCTGATGCCTAGCTTCCTCTCCAAAGCTGCGATCTCGGCATCGTCCTCAGCGAGTCTATCTCTCAGTCCTCGCGGTATTCGTGCAGGAGACGGAGAGGCCCCATCTCTGCTTGTCCTCTTAGAGCGATGGTCGGTGGGCTTAAGAATTGGCTTGGGCTGTATTGTCTCTTCCACCCGTCTCGTCTGGATATTCAAGGACTTCCCGATCCCGAGCTTCACCACCTTTGGCCCTTTCACACCTTCGAACCCGCAATTTCCGTCAACATGGCGTTGTCTTTGTATTCTCTTCTGACTACGCTCAGCCCTGCGCCGTTCTTTCCTCTTAGCTATTCGGGAATCCTGCGCCGAACGATATCCGCTGGGTCCTTCTAGGTCAAGATCAGCACCCATAAATTCTCTCTGCATCCATGGCAGATCTCACCGCTCTCTCCTAGCTCCTCTAGTAATTTCCTGGGTAGCTTTGTTGTTTTTGCAGGCAACGGGCGCATACTGTCTGTAGGTAGAATTTCCCTCGTGGTTGGGAGGTGTTGGGCACCTTGCCCCACCCCACCAATCACGAATACTTTGTGACCTATGTTGTACAAGTAATACAAACATCGCAACCTCCACATCTCTATGTGCACCCGACAACTCCCACCCGGACAAAAATGCTAGGAAATCACCTAAACAATGAGGACGTGAGTCCGTTTTGCCCCGCCCTGCCTTGCATATATGCTAACGTTCAACGCTAGTTTTTCATTCAACTCTCGCGGCTTCTTGATTCCAGGCGAGAAGAGGAACACGGTTCGATATTTCTCACACAAAAGCGACGTATGGTTAACTAAACACCTTGAATTCCGCCAACTCTACTCTGACCCATTCACCCAAAGTTACCGCAGCAACCCATATGTCCACGCAACAGCCGGTAGATACCCTCACCGATCTACACCCTTCTGATCCGCTACCAGTCTTAATCCGTGCTACGAATGGAAAGTCGAAGGCCGGCCGCTCTGGAAAGGTAAAGCTCTCTACAATCGTTCAGCCAGACGCGCTGGAGGCCTTTTTCGGCAGATATGCCGAAGTATGTAAGGCGGGGATGGGAGCACTGAAGAAGCGTGACCGGAGTGGCCGGAAGAAAGCGAAGGCGAAGAAGAAAAAGGCTGTAGGAGAAGGCGACAAGAAGGGATGAGCATAGGGCCAGCGGCGCAAAGCACACAGTTCAGCCAAGCCAAAGCACGGATAGGAGATTCGTGTACGTGATAATCCTCACCCAGAAATCGGTTGGCAGTAGCCACCTGAAACTCAATTCCCTTCCCTTGAAGGGTCAGATTAGAATTACACGTCAGAGCTGATCCTATATGCTCACAATGTCCTAAAAATAACCTAATTCAACACCTCCAGACGTTTGAAAACCATATCGCCAATCATCAAGTTCCACCAATAATAGTGTTGCCGATGTAATCCACAATTATTTGTACCGTAGAGGCCATTAGTCCACCTCCCATGACTCGCTATCGGAGCGTTCTCTTACGCGCGTTGCCTCTTTGCCTATAAGGGGAACGCCGAAATCATCTTCCTCCCATATCCCTTGTTCAAAGGCGTCCCCGCCATCACTATAGTCCCACTGGCAAATAATCTCCTCCCCATTCTCACCATACCCAGAAACAGTACCTCGAAGTGCGCCATTAGCAATCTTGAACGCAATACGGAGCATCAAACTAATTAATTGAACTGGTGGACCGAGGACGAATGAGCAAGCCTTCTGGATGAGAGCACCCGGGAGATGGCCCTGTGCTACCGTCGGCGAAATTAAGTTCGCTGCCAGTGGAAGGGGGGATAAGTCGCGCTTGTGTGTATAGCGATTGCGCAGACCACTATAGCGTGGTGGGGTCAAGACTTCAGACCAATCCTCATCCCTCTGGTCCTCACAGTCGTTAATCAGAGCCGGAGTCGATGGCGATGAAAATCCAACGCCGTCGTTAGACCGAGTGGAGAGGATAAGAGAGTCGGTTATTACGGTAGCGTTAGGGATATCTCGCTCGTGGTCACGATATCGACAGACGTGGATATCCTCGCCATGATGCATAGGTGAAAAAGTAGGAGATGGTGGGGTAATATTCGGAAGTAAGGGCGAGGGAGGCGATACGGGACTTTGAGCTGAGTGGAAAGATTCCACGCTAGATGACAGTGTAGGACATTTGGTGGTGTCTTCATCACTTTGGAGTGAATATATCGGGCTTAGGGACGCCGGAGTCTCAAGTGCGAGGCGTAGAGGTGCTGTGACCGACCTAGGCATGGGAACGTTGCTCGGCCCCGCAAATGGTAATAGCTTATCTGTAGAGAGCCTGTGTGATGGTAGGCCACCCTTAGGGGTGAGTTCTTCAACATCTCTGATATCTGCTTTATCGCTCCCACTTTCGTCCTCTTCTATTTCACCCATGCTCCCATTATCAGAGGGGGCGGTGGTGTATTCGTCAGGGCTTTCCGGATCCAAAGTTCTCTCCGGTTTCAGAAGCTTTGGTCTTTCAGGAGCTTTCCAAGGCCGCTTTCGCGGAGGTGTTCTAGGTGGCTCTGGAAGCTCGACCGTAAAATCGCGCTTGAATGGACATGGAGTAGTCTCATACTGGAGGATCTGCGCAAACACCCTCTTGAGTTCTTGAGCCCCGCCCCCAACAGCACCCAACAGCTCAATCCTCCAGTACAAATTCCGACGGATACGCAATACGAATTTGCTCTGTCCATCAACACACCAGCATCGAGACTTTGGAAGGATCGCATGCAAGATCTGACCAGAGTTCAGGAAGGCAATAGAGTGTAATCTATACAGATCCAAAGTACCTGGGTAAAGGAACGTATTAGCACGCATGAGCTATCAAAAACCGATTGATAGATACCCTACCAACTGCCTTCGTCATTTCGGTTGGGAATGTCCAAGGTAACACGCCCACCTTGTCCGCTTCAGGGTCCGCTCGAACGCCGCCGACGGAGATCGGCTCCGAGGTGTTGAACGCAACGATTTTGGCACCATGCGAAAACAGCAGTTCCTTCGGTCCCGCTACGGCAACGCTATTTGTGGTCATTGCTGTGCGGCTATCGGTGAATCTTGCTGGAAGAGTAAATGAACGGCGCATCGCGGGAGAGGGGGCCAAATCCACCACGACTGCTGACGGTGATGGATCAACCATGTCGGGCGCTTCATGAGGAGAGAGCTACGGCGCGGCTTTCAACAGCGAGTGAACAGTACTCCACAGATAGAAGTAGCATTGGATCGATCTCAGGCCCAGGACAGGGGCAGATGGTGATAAGACGGATGCTGCGATGCGATGAACCCTACGCCCAGCCACCACCATAATGCGGCCATATTAGTGGGCTGAGTGAGAAGCGAAGCGCCCTCGTGCACCAAGTACGCAGTACCATAATATGCATGATATGTACCGAGTATGCACATGTATATGGTACTTACACGTCGACCCATGCGGACCACAGGCGCCGTACTATGCGGAAGATGATGACGCTACAGTACTCTGTTGAACAAGGTTATTAAACTACTCAATACAAACAAGCACGGCTCTACCTTCAGCACCAAACCATCACCATGCAAAACTCGGGATTCGACCTCAACGCCATCATTCGGGGCGCGCAGCTTACCGTCGTGGGAGGTAAACCGCCCGACCGCACGAGTGAAAGCACAGCAGAGATATAGGCTGACATAAGCCCCGAAGCTCACCGAGCTCTCCAAAACCCAGCACTGTTCAAGTACAAGTATTACCAACAGGCCGTGTTTGCTGTGGGCGCGGGAGTATTTATCAGACTTGCTGTTGCAGCTCCGGTGTGTTCCCCCCGCACATAGAAACCCAAACTTCGATTAGATGGGGACCAATGCTTTATCCCTAGATCATGGGAGTAAAAATCTTACTGTGGTTCTTATCTTTTTTCGTCAACGAGAAAGCTACGACGTGGGATGACAGCATTATATCGGGCCTAAGCTTCATTGAGGACTCGGTGCTCCAAGCACCATTCTTCCTTATGAGCTTAATGAGATATATCACACCTACGCTCGATGAGATGTAGGCCGGACATGGTTCTTAGTATCAGTGCAAGGCTAACACAAAGTCACAGCTTCATGGACTCGATGCAGTGGGTTGATGGGACGTATGAGCAAAAGCACAGATCTGAGGACCCAAAAAAACTCCGGCCCGCATATTACCCAAACCTTCTGCTCTATCCAGCCCGCGGCAATGTGGGTACGCGGAAGTCACCTCTTGAGGGGATATTGGCATTTGCAACCCGGTTCGGAAGGCGAGCGGGAATCTCACTAGCCGTCTACATGTTATCATATCTACCCGTCATTGGGAGATTCGTGCTGCCTGCAGCAAGTTTCTACACCTTCAACAAAACTGTAGGTCTTGTGCCTGCAGCTGTAGTGTTCGGCGGGGGCCTGTTCCTACCAAGAAAGTACCTAGTGGTGTTCCTTCAGAGCTACTTTTCATCGAGAAGTCTCATGCGGGAATTGGTGCGTAATTCTACAACCTTGTTGGCACTCACTAGTACGGCAGCTTATCACTGCTCTCTTTGAATAGCTCGAGCCGTACTTCTCCCGCATTCACTTTAACAGGGAGCAAAAGGCAAAGTGGTTCAGAGAACGTGAAGGTCTCCTCTTCGGATTCGGAATTGGCTTCTACATCTTCCTCAAGATTCCTCTTCTCGGAGTCCTTGTTTATGGAATAGCTGAGGCATCGACAGCATACTTGGTCACTAAGGTCACGGATGTTCCACCTCCACCATCAGAGAGTGCGGGATTCGCTGAGACCCAAACTCAGTGGAGGAATAAATCCCAGTTTCTGAGGCTGCCATTGGCAAATCTAGATGCCGACCACGCCTCGACGGAGAAGTTCCAAGGGAGGCCCTTCAAAGCTACTGCAGGCAGCAAGCGGCAATGAGCCGATGGGTAGTTAGGACATTCGCGGAAAACATTCGAAGGCTGGCGGTTAACCACCGACACCTAAATGATCAACCCTTTATGCACAGCTAAGACTCAGTGGATCTATAACATTCGCGCTACACATCCTCTTAGAATGTATGTACAGTATATACATGAATGTACATTTATACATACGACTCCCCCGTACTCGGAAATGCTTAAGCTGCCAAATCACCAAGGTGTATCCCGACGACAACACGGTTATTGAGGGTGATTTGGGGTCTTTCGATAGTATCCATAACCATTCAATAATTTACTCGATGCATTTCCTACCCCTTTTCCCGCAGATTCGGAACCAGGGACTCCCCAACCCAGAAAAGAAGTTTAAAGCATAGAGGTTTCTTCAGTTCATCTAGTGTTACAAGGTCTTGCCAGGGAGCAACCGGTAGGTACAATCACTCAGCGTGATCGCGAAAGGGACTGGAAATCATTGGTGTCCTGAAATTCCACATTACCGCCTGGCCCGATACTAGCGATCTTAAGGCTTGCCGGAACATTCGTGAAAGGCTTCGGAGATGTGTCCTTGGATGAAGCTCGGTTCATACCAGTAACGATCACCGATTGAACCGCACCGGGTGCTGCATCTGCCAGCTCATTAACATCTTGAGAGGTCAACACGTCGCGATACCGCGAAGACCGAGACTGCATCAGTATTGTCGTTGGCCCCCGGAAGCGCAAAAAGAGCTACCCAAAGTTAGTACCACAGAACTTGGGTCACAGCAAAAGACAGTTACTCTATCTCCCCATATTGTCCTCCGCGACCACGTGCGGACAGCAAGGTAGAGTTTCACTATAGTTTTCCATGTTCCAGAATCCCGCATCGCCTTAACAAACTTATTATCCGGAAATAACCCCCAAAGGTTAACACTTGGGATTTGCAGCTTTAGAGTGGAAGACTTCAAGCGATAGGGTTGCGGCAGGTCTTGTGTAATAGTATAACCGAGTAGATTACTTTCATTTCCCTGTTAGCCAATGGAGTTGGCAAATCAGACGGCAGACATACCTTGGGTGAACTATGAATTCCTCCCCCGGCTCAAGCGTGAGCCGGTAAACTTGCCCCTTTCCCACCAAGGCAACCAAGCCCCGGCCACCAAGTTTAGAGTTACCCCAATGTGCCAAACCCTTAGATAGTCAACGGCAGTAGAAGGTACCCGAGAAGATTACGTACCATTCCTCTATTAATCACCGGCCTTACAGAGAGTGAATGTCCCGTCCATGCCAACAGGGCCTGTTGCTGCGCAACCACCCAATCTATTGTCCCGTCAAGCTGTACAACAACAAACGAGGTAATCGGCGACCTTGTAGACAACAAGGCAGTGATGGGGGTAGCTGAGGATACCTAATCATACTCAGTAATATGATTCCCTTAAAATTACCAACCCAAGGCAATATCACCTTTTGATATAAAAACGGAATGCCAAGAACGGCCCGGCGGAGCGGGGGAAGAATCGATAGGGTCGATACTACATTTTCTGTCTTTCCGCTAACTCCAACAAGTGTGCCTCTCTTAGTAAAGAGATTTTGCGAAGCCGACAGTGAGACGGAGAGAAGTGAGTAAGGCGCGCCTAGGACCTCAAACCGAGCGTCTATAACAAAGTCAGAGAAGGAGGTAAAGCACTATTTAGGATAGATTCGCAGACCGGGAGGTGGGGCTTCCAATGAGGTAGAAGCACCAGCTGAATGAAATGCATTGGTTTCGAGGACGGGAGTAGGCGTTGCGCGGATCCGAATGTGTCTACGAAAGCATAGTCGGGACGGACCAATCCAGCAGCGCAAGGCTCGAGTTGGCAGTCCCCCAACAGTGGCTCTGGCAGTACCGGTCAATGGTCGGCATGCGGCCATGACTTTCAAGATATATCTTGACGCACTGCCTACGGGAGCTCTGTTGGAGCTCGGAGATGCAGTCCTGGTCACGTGAGCCCGCAGCCATAGTCATGGAGCTCATCCAATCGATTCCAGAGACCATGAGCCATCGACAGGTTCATCTCAACCCACCCCTACAGCAGGACCAAGGGGTCTCACCTGTTCCCCACGCGGCACCATAAGGACCGCACAATTTGCCTAGACCCCCAGACAATGGTGAGGTAGTTAGGCCAACAGTACTCTGGTGGATATCAATTCTAGCTGGCGAGTAGGTTATTCGAAACACCGATGTTGAGGGGTAATATTCCACTCGCCGCCTGCTCCAGTGTACGCTTTGTTCGGCCGGCCTATAGCTTGCCACCGCTACAATCAATATGTCCTCTCAGACTAGTTGCTCCCCGGGTATCTGCCTGCGCCCATGTCCCCCAGCTGGCGAAGGGCTTCGCTGTCGAGGCGAAACTGGGTAAGCAGAAGAAAGAGAAGCCAGAGGGGGCGGTAGGTGTGGCCTCGGCGAAGCCTACCTCAGGAGTTGCGCGGCCGCAACCGCTCTTGAACGAGGAACAGTTGTCGAACAAAGAACAACGAAAGGCTGACTGGGGAATCATGAAAGAGATGGCGAGGTATTTGTGGCCAAAAGTACCGTTACCTGATGATTGAGTAAATGCGTGTGGCAACTAATCTCATAGCAGGACAGCTTGGGGACAAAAGTCAGAGTTGGGTTGTCTCTTGGATTACTCGTCGGAGCAAAGGTTATAATATCATTTTGCCCTAAGACTATGAGACTGACCATGTTTACTGGCAGGTTCTGAATGTGCAAGTGCCGTTCTATTTTAAGAGCATTGTAGATTCGATGAACATTGACTTTGTTGCTATCGGGGGCACCGCATATACTATTGCGGGGTCTGTGATTCTTGCATGTAGGTCCTGACCTGGTATAGTCTCGTCAAGCTCCCGAGTTGACTTGACGGTGTAGATGGCCTCACCAGGATCAGTGCCGCTCTTTCCCAGGAATTGAGAAATGCAATATTTGCAAGTGTCGCACAAAAGGCCATTCGCCGAGTAGCTCGTAATGTTTTCGACCACCTCCTAAAGCTTGATTTGAATTTTCATCTTTCCCGACAGACCGGCGGTTTGACCAGGGCAATGGATAGAGGGACGAAGGGTATCAGCTTCATACTCACCTCCATGGTGTTTCATATCCTACCGACGGCTCTAGAGATATCTATGGTTTGTGGAATATTGGTGCGTTAGATATATCCAACTGTCAAAACCAAGCTCTGGCTGATTTACGTAGACATACCAATACGGGGCCAAGTTCGCAGCCATTACCGCTCTTACGATGGTGGCCTACACGGGCTTCACGATCACCACGACATCGTGGAGAACCAAATTTCGAAAACAGGCAAACGCTGCAGACAATAGGGCAGCTACCGTTGCCGTCGACTCTCTCATAAACTATGAGGCCGTGAAAGTAAGTTACCATACCCACTATAGGTTCGTACCATCGCACTAACACAGACCAGTACTTTAACAACGAGACATACGAAGTCGGGAGATATGACAAAGCCCTACGGGCCTATGAGAATGCATCCATCAAAGTAGCAACATCCCTAGCCTTCCTTAACTCTGGACAAAACCTCATCTTCTCCACAGCCTTGACAGCTATGATGTACCTCGCTGCAGATGGAGTGGCCACCGGAGCTCTGACTGTAGGTGATCTTGTCATGGTGAACCAGCTTGTTTTCCAACTCTCGGTGCCACTAAATTTCCTAGGCTCTGTCTACCGGGAGCTGAGGCAATCACTGTTAGACATGGAGACCCTCTTCAATCTACAAAAGGTCAATGTTGCCATTAAGGAGATTGCTAGTCCCAAACCGCTGGAACTCCGGGGAGGGGAAATTAAGATCGAAAACGTGACTTTCGGATATCACCCAGATCGACCGATTCTAAAAAACCTGAGTCTCACCATCCCAGCTGGAAAGAAAGTAGCTATTGTGGGGCCCAGCGGGTGCGGGAAGTCGACTATTTTGAGGTTGCTCTTCCGATTTTATGATGTGCAGGAAGGCCGCATTCTTATTGACGGCCAGGACATTCGGGACGTAAGTCTCGAAACCCTCCGAAGTTCTATCGGTGTGGTCCCCCAAGACACTCCTTTGTTCAATAACACCATCGAACACAACATCCGATATGGTAATATCGATGCCACACCAGAAGCAGTCAAAGCTGCGGCAAAGAGGGCAAGGATACATGAGATCATTGAGAGCCTACCAGAGGGTTACAGCACCATGGTTGGTGAGCGGGGCATGATGATCTCCGGTACAGCGTCTCCTAGTAGTCGCTTCAATACAGCAGCAACTAATGATACGAAGGAGGGGAGAAACAGCGATTAGCAGTATCGAGACTAATTCTCAAGGACCCCCCTCTACTCTTTTTCGATGAAGCTGTAAGCCCCACATAGCCGAGGCGAGTACAGCTTCCTTAATCTAACCATACCTGCAGACGTCGGCCCTTGATACCCATACGGAAAAGTCCCTGCTCCAAAATATCAACAGTATTCTAAAGGAGAAAGCAAGAACAAGTGTCTTTGTAGCACACAGGCTAAGGACGATTTCCGACAGCGGTAAGTACAATGTCCTTAACGCTTGAGCCGTAGGGTTGCAAGGTTGACGGTTTAGCGTGGTAGATCGAATTATTGTGATGAAAGATGGCCAAGTTGCCGAACAAGGTACGCACGATCAACTGATCGAGGCAGGTACTCTATATTCAGAGCTATGGAACGGTAAGGACCCTTTGGGGCCGTGTTTCCATTATTACAAGCTGCGCAGAAGACTGATCCTACACAGCCCAAGCGACCGTTTCCGCGGATGAGAACGACACAGAGCCAGAAAATGAGAATAAGGATGAGCCAGAAAGGAAGTAGAGTGGACGTTTCCGGCCCACATATACCCACACGAGTAGATAAACTAGCCCGTTGATAGAAAATATAATGTATATGCGATTGGTAATGTCCATATCGCACCCGCAAACAGACCATTTTACCCAACGCCGCAGGTTTTGTATTTAGTCGCGATGTCTTCCAGTCCCAGACCCTATCCGGGACCCGGAGCTCGAGACGGCATTCTGCGAGAGATATAGGCAACATGTCTACCTACCACCGCGTCTCTGGAACCAACCTTCGCCAACGAAAAGACTAGAAAGGAAGAATGTCGGCGTTTGGAGCTCCAACACCCTACTCCTCTTATAAAAGTCCCTCCTCAAGGTAAAACGGACCTCGAGGATCATACAGCTTTTCTGTGGAAACAAGGCCAGCGGTCAATATTAAAAACAAAATAAAATAAAAAAAACCCCGTCCGAACGAAGGTAGCTCCTGCACGAGTACTCTTCTCTCGGGGAGAGGTTTAGTTGTATGGACTAACCGATCGGGGAAGGGGCTGAGGCCAACGCGGGGGATTTCGATAGATCAAGGGCGCTGCTCCAAGCAGCTATGAGTGGATTTGAGGCGGTAGTGCGACTGCCCAGGGGGCCAACGCCAATGCGAAGCATATTGATGGATTGACGGCGCTTCTCCATGCAGCCAAGAACAGACATGAGACGGTGGTCGGGCTGCTCACCGCCCTCACCCGTCTCATAACAAACCGCCCACACTCCAACCCACCACCACAACAGACAACAGACACAACCCTTCCCCTGCTCCACCTACCTTCTCTAAACCCTAGACTCGTCGAATATATCCAGGGCTTTTTTTTTTCCCCATAGGGCTAAATACCCGGATGACCCCAAAACCTCAATATAGATGCGGGGGCCCCCGATTCTTCAACTCACATGGCTGGTCGGCGGCAGCACTATATTACTCCACACTTACATGCAATATCTTAGGATGCTTTAGCTAGTTACCTAGCCACATAGGTTTAGGGGTCATGTCGGGTGAAAGGACCGGCCTTAGGACTTACCCACGTTTATATGGAAGCTTTGAGGGCCACCCGAGTATATAGCCCCTTATTTTACATCCGGTTATACCGCTAGAGACGACAACTGTCTGCGTTACAATCGATCCTACTAAGACTGCCCTCGTGGTTGTGCACCCACAAAACTACTTACCACCATACCTTGGTCGCCCTTCTGATAGTGCCGGTATGAAAGTGGTAGACGAAGTACCATACATAACTCCGGCACGCAGGAAGACCGGCATACAGACCGTGTGGCTTGACTAGGACTTGACTCAGAAGGACATTGACGAGATGCATTGACGAGATGCCGCCTATGACAATAAAAGAATTCGCAGCCGCCAACCACTTCGACGGCCCCGGATATTAGATCCGTGCAGCCAGCAGAATATCTCTGTCATCGAGGGTGGTCTAGTGCTGTTGCGAGGCTAGCGGAATTATTTTCGGCATCTTACTTTTTCGCCCCTAGAGGAGAAGCACCAGCTCCAAGATATCTGGACCCACAGAAGCCGCTTGTCGGGGTTCTGGGGGGGGAACAGCAGGTGAAGAGGCTTTGACTTCTCGCGGAATGAGGACCCCTGTCCCTGCCGGAGCAAACAACGAGATCAGTGCGTGGGCAGCAGTCTTCAAGACGCTCTCACGAAAAGGCTGGGACTACCTCTTACTGAGCGATGAGTGTGCAATAACGAGTCTGAGTTTTGCAAAGCAGAGCATCGAATTCCACTGCGAGGAGGGACGGGGATTGGTATCGGAGTTTTAAGATAGCAATATCAAGAGAAATAGCAAGAGCAAGCTCCGGTAGCCTAATTAAACTAGGGCTCTAGCATACACAACACACTAGTGCCTTAGTTTTAGCAGGAGGAGAGAGTCAGAGGTTATAACAGAGGTGAGCCCGTCCAAGTCGATTAGGAAAAGGCAAGGATTGCACTGGTGTGGAAAAGGGGGAGAGATAGGGGCTTGTCAACGCAATCCCATGCGGTGCGATGCGACATCTCGGCCGTTTCGTGGTTATCGTCACCCCCCTTTTCCGAGAGATCCCCGCTGGTGGCGGAGAGCGGGACGAAGCACGCCCCATTCTCTCACCCCTTTAATGATATTAGAGTAGATCAGGTCGGTGGCTATGTTGTTGTCGTTCCTTTGGCTCCTAGTTTTCCCCTATAGCACAAGACATCAGCAGCTAGTTACCAGTACTGCGTAATTGGTGATGCTTGCCTCGGCGGGACATACACTCTGTAATCATACTAAAAGACGTTAGAGGGGAAGCCTTCAAGCCAAAGATATGAAAAACACGTGTAAAGACGGTATCTTAGGTATATTGTACCTATCCTTCCAATAACCCTCTCAGCTGCCCCCACTACCCCACCCTCTAGAGCACTTCAGTACTGCTCCTCTTCGGACTCTCCATTCCAAGAGAACATACTCTGCTGCCAGAAGCAATCTTGGGCATCTATCTTTCCCCAAGAATTCCCCGTGCTGCACGCCAATCCTCAATGATAGCTAACCGCAACACTATATCGACTTGTTAGCGGGTGGGTGTTGGGGGAGATGGGGGAGAATGTACCCTGTGTGCATGTACGACATAGTAGACGGCTACGGTCGCTGGCAGCAAATCAGCAGTGTTCTTCGCCCATCACGACCACACCTCGGCTGCCTAACCTTGCTCGTTCTGTCGGTGGCTAGCTGTTCACGCACATTCTTGTACTACGCAGAGAGACTGCGTAGCTGACCCAGACACCCATTATCAGTCGCCGCCCGGGATGATGAACGCGTCAGTATACTGTGGAGTCCGCAATCCAGACTCCTGCACGCCCTCCCGGGGCTGAGCGGCTGACCTCCCCACCCCACGTAGTCCAGCTTCACATCCGCACTGGTGGCTGCTCTCTGCCGGGGCGAGTCGGGCCCGGACAGGCAAGTGCGACTCAGATGGCCAGGTGGTGGTCTGAGATGGGCATGGCTACGGCTATATAAGCAGCGTGTATGTCCGCAGGATCCTGAGCATGTAGGGAGCGTCCACAGACTATCCGCACTACACCATGGCCACCATCACCGGCGTAACGGGCCACCAGGTCGCAATGGGGGCAGGGGCCTACGAGAATACCAAGTACCAATATGCGACGTCCAGCTACGAAAAAGAGAAGCGCATGAACCCCGCACTGATCATACAGCCCCAGAGCAAGAATGACATTGTACTCACGCTCAAGTACGCCAAAGCCCAGAAGATTGCGGTTGCCATTAGGACTGGAGGCCACCAGTACAGCGGGGCATCATCTACCAGCGCTCCCAACATCCAACTGGACTTGAAAAGGACCTTCAGAGGCCCTGACGACCGAAAATTTTTCGAGGTCGACGGGAAAGCATATGTCCGCACGAGCGTCAGCTGGAGTCTGGGGGAATTTAACGAATATCTCGGGAAGCACAAAGTATTCGTGCCACACGGACAGTGCGAGAACGTCCACATCGGGGGCCATGTCCAGACCGGCGGATATGGGCAGTTGGGACGCAGCTTTGGCCTGTTCGGAGACCACGTCCTCTCGCTCGAGTTGGTGGACCACAAGGGGGATTTCAAAGAAGTAACGAAGACCAGCGACCCCGAGCTGTTCTACGCCCTTCTTGGAGGCAGCCCTGGAAACCTGGGTGTGATTACGCATTTTACAATTATTGTCCACCGCGATAGCGACTACGAGGGCTCCCTAGGCCTAAAGTCGATGTATTGGTACGATACTGAGACGCTAAACCGCCTGTTGAACATACTAGTAGAGATGTCGGACAACGAAAACTTCCCACGCAATTACGACTTCTGTATCAGCGTGCTCAGCTCATCGTTCCAGCTCTTGGACCTAATTCCCGAGGTGGACGGCAAGATGAGAAGGGACTTTCCTGAAATCTTCGGAGAAAACGACATTCCCTTCTTCCCCCGCACGATCGTCGTGTATGCACAATGGGTTCCGTTCAACAAGGGGGACGTCCCCGACATGGGCTGGTTCGAGCGGATCAGGAAGGGCTCCTTGTTCAACCTCCCAGTGAAAAAGAAGGCCATGTCAGAGCTTACGAGTGATTGGATATTCAGAAACGTGCGCGAATTCGACCACCCATATATCAAGCGCACCCACACCACCAACTCCAAGACCCTGGGCAAGGACGGCTGGGCCGACTGGGTCACCAAGCGCATCGACGCTATCGTGGAGCCCGATCACAATCGCTGCTACCTGTCCGCACAGCTCCAGTGTTATGGCGGCAAATACTCCAAGTTCGTCACCAACGCCAACAACGGCACCTCCTTCAGCTGGCGGGACTCCACTCTGGTGTGCACTCTCGACTGCTTCTACGGCAAGGGAGCCGAGGACACAGCCAAAGAGTGGCACAAGGTCAATGATGCCGAGGGCATTAATCCCACTAACGGCAAGTTCAGCAAGCAGGACCGCCGTGTGCTGTGGGGCTCGTACGGCAACTTCGACCTGGACGCGAGTTGGAAGCTATATTACGAAAACGAGGCTAAGTACGAAAAGCTACGTAAGGCAAGGCGGGCCGCTGATCCAGACGGCATCTTCACGCCAAACACCTTTTGCGTGAAGCGCTAAACACCACAGTACACGTAGTTTGCAGCCGCCACCACCACAGAACCACAGATTAGGGGAGGGGTGGGGGGGTTTAGCTAAGATGGAGTCGCAAAGTTAATCCACTTGTCTAATTTTATTTTAATAAGTAAATTTTAAAATAAAAAATTAAAAAAAAAAAAAAAAGATCCACCAGTAGGCTGTCCACTGTTGTGAGACTTTTACAGCTTTTCTCTCTCTCTCTCTCTCTCTCTCTTTCTCTCCCTCTCTCCCTCCCCCTCTCTCACTTATCTCTCACGCGGTTACGAACAAAATATTCAAATAAAAATAAAAAAAAAAATAAAAGAAATCACCACAGCAAGCTAAATAACGACTTCCCGCGAGACTTTTTTTTTTAAAAAAGATAAAAAAATTAAAAAAAATTTTAAATTTAAATTCTGAGATCTCACATGACCAACCCAACCCAACTTTTTTTTCTTCTCTTTCTTTCTCTCTCTCTAGTAGTCCCCTCCTTCGCGTCTCGCGTGGATATACATGTATTTCTGGCGAGCTCCTTACACCCATATTTCCAACACATGTTAACTATCACCTCAACACGGCGGCTCCAGCGTACCGTTGTGATCTCCTGGTTACTCTCTACCCACTTTTGAGACGCATTCCGTCGCCATGATGCACCACCAGTCTTTCAAGCGATGTTTTAATTAATTGTTCTCTTGAGGTGGTGGAGCCCCGCCGCAGCTTGCATCCATCAGGTGCCGTTACCCCAGGTAGCCGGTTTGGGGTAATCGGCCAGTGAGAATCCATAGCGGGAACAGATTATACCACTCCGGTCCAGGGACCGAGGTGTTAGACGCCGACTACAGGAAGGTAAAAGCTTGGGAGAACCAGAAGGGCGCGCGCTGAGGAACCCAGTCGTTATTGATCTGTCCCTTGAAGCTCTCTGTACTATTATTATAATTATTATATACTGCTTTATGAATTGTTCTCTGGAAGCCGGGTTAGCCTCTTACGCCTTAGCGCTGGCATCTCCTACTAGCTGCAATACTCCCCGCCCGATACTCATGGGGGATAGGGGATTTAAGGATAGAGATTATTGGAGATGAGAAAGTGCAGTTGAGCTATGCGGTCTCTCGGTTCACAATCTGTTCTGGAGTTAGACATTTAGGCTAGATGGGGGGGGTAGAAGAGCTCTCACAAGTCCCCTCGAATCAACACGCCGTACCCCACTAAGATACTAAACGTCATCTTTACCGCTACCCTGAAGATCATTGAGTCCTACGTCGTGCACTGAATGGGGGGGAATATTTTGCGGAGAGGAGCTGTTTGTCGATTGTAATTCGTCGTGAGATTGTACAGGAGAAGATAATGGATGACCTCGCCCACCTTCTCTAGCGCCAGGACTAGGACTGCAGCTTTAGCCATACACCAGCCATACACGGTTATCTTTTTAATGGAAATAATTAGACTTACGTCCGGAGTATTCGTGTGGCCAATTTCCTCCTTAACTTAAAAGTGGAATCATACGCCCCTAGCATAGCAATGATCAGCAACGGTATGCCGAGGCCTATACCGCACCCCAATGCGATTTTTGATCCTTATTATAACCACCACTGGACCGTGTACTAGTAGTAGGATCTGGAGTTGTCAGTACTAGGGTTCGGGGGTCTGGGGGAATCTTTTGGCAACAATAAGTAACTCTCTAGAGACGATAAGAAATAAGTATAAATAAACGCAGGACTTACTCAATGGAGGTGCAACAATGGAACAATTTTTTGGTGTGTGGGGCTTCGGTGGGAATGTGTATGCGCTGAAACTATTGGTTTGGCAATACGTCGCAAGCATGAAAACGACGTCTGTGTAATCCTCATCGGACAGTTCCATGGATTCCATAGCGCATGCCCCTACCAGACACTGGCCGATAAACCCCATACTTCTTACAAAATTCTGACCTTCGCATAGGCAAACTACAGTGCGACAGCCTAAGTTGCTCATTCCTGTCACACTGGGGAAGCATCTGGTCGGGTTGGAGGATTTGCTGCATTCGTCCGATGCGCCCTGACATCCGGTAAGGCACCACTTTGCGCAATTGCGGAGTGAAGAGTAGTTCCCCCAGGTATTTGGTGGTTTATAGCTGGACTCTGCGGCAGAAGCTGCTTCGGAGGTCAGGTACAGAAGAGTAACGAAGAGGTAGAACATTGCAATGTCTCGAAGCGCTAATCATCGCATTATAGAACAGCGCATACGTTAGGCCGTTGCCTGAGTGGAGAGAGAGAGAGAGAGAGAGAGAGAGAGAGAGAGAGAGAGAGAGAGAGAGAGAGAGAGAGAGAGAGAGAGAGAGAGGGAGGGAGGGAGGCGCAGTTATATATATCCAACAAGGCTGAGGAGTTGATGTCGGAAATGGAGGCCGCCTGGCCACCAATCCCCCGTCAAGGAGGCAGTCACCGAGGGCTCCTGCCAGCGAGCGATCCCGCAAGTTCTCTGTGTCCCTCATAATGGCCCCTCCAACTAGATATTTATCACAAATCTCCCAAGTTCTCTGGCTTCTTTTCTGCCTCACTACCTCGCAATCCCTCGCAGGCCAGCCATGGAGCGCTATCACAGCTGATGCGGGTTACACTGACCTTCGTCACTGCGCAGCAGATTGCCTCTATCAGGACTGTCATGCCGATCCGGTCTGCGAGGCAAAGAGGAGGAGTATCGACGAGAAACTTGGCTGCACAGACTTTCGCTGTATTTGCCAACAGGCACAAATTTCCAGTGCCTCTGCTCCAATCTCTTCCTGCGCTATGGCGGCTTGTAAGGCAGAGGTTGATGCTATCGCGGCATGGAATGTGTTTACGAGCTATTGCTACGCAAATTCTCCACCATTACCGACGCCAGTAACACCGGTGCCTCAACCGACCGTGAAACCAAGTGAGAGACCAGCCCATCCAAAGTTGTTTTGGGTGCAAATAGAGGACTGGGAAGTTGACCATTCTTAACAGCATCTACGACGATACCTCAGGGTTATGGAACGATTATCACGGGAACCGAAGGAATAATCACACCTATACTTGGGACCGGTATGACGACGGTCTTGCCCGAGAATGAATATAGAGCTAACATAGCTGACTACGTCTATATAGCAGATGCTACTATCTCAAGTGCCACTACAAGTACTCCTCGCTCAAGTTAGTTGAATTCCCTCTTAATACTCCCCAAGCTGTGCTGCTTTGCGGGGGCCCGATGCTAAAATTTCTAGATTTAGCTGCTTTGGAACGAACCTCGACCAATCTGAAGGTTGGTTTGGGGGTTGGCCTGTTAGGGATTCTCACCATTCTTGCACTATCTATTTGCATATTCGCGAACCTCTATTTACGGAAGCCAAATCCGGACCCTCCAGCGTGGGCAAGGAAGCTATTAAGAATAGATAATACTACGGCTGCCCCACATGAATAGTCCCTAACTAGTTGCTATGCAGGCGCTATCTCCAAAAAGCTAGTTCTCAGTGTATTAAACGTCTTGAGCTCCTGAGACCTGAAAATCTCTCCGGCTGGTTTATGGGGGGATTTTCGTGGCTCGACATATATATTAGCCTCGAAGAAGGTTTTCCGTTGCACCTTGTGGCTCCTGTATATTCTATCACAGGCAGCATGGGATCAGGCTTCAGACCAGGCTAAAGTCCTAGGCTATATAGCCAACGACAAAATGTCTCCCGAGTCGAATGCAGCCTTGCTCTTGCTCTTGCTCTTGCTCTTGCTCCCCAGTCCAGCGAACCCAGCTCCGATTTCCTTGCAAGAAAAAGAACAGACAACTAACATAGGCAATACAATGCAATACAATAATACAGTACAGTAACTGCAGCCGACTGATAATAATAAATAAATAATAACGTATTTGACGAGCGAGTTGCCGCAGACAAGCAGGCACCAAAAACTGGGGCAAAATTTGCACACAAGTTTTTGGCATACCTCCCACAACAACTCAAGAAAATTAGTATTTAAATAACAGGAATTAATTTACAGTATTCTAGTAATTAATTGGACACTTTTCTACCCTATGTCCTATCTCACAGCAGTATCCGTATTGCATTGATTATTTTATAGTTTCATCTAGTTGCATATCTTACTAGTATATTCTCTCTAAAATTTGAGTAATTGCAGTCAACTTATCTACTAAATTCAGACTATCCTGTATCATTGTGAAAGACCTTTGAGGAACTGATCAATTATCTTATTAATAGTTGTCGGAAAGCTACTCTAATGGCATACAATCTTTTCCTTAATTAGTTTTTAATGATAGCTGCTATATTCTATTGAGTTTTATTTTCTGCAGAACTGTTTTCAACTTATATATTATATCACTGTTCCCAATTAACTGGTCCTCTTTTTTCTTCACTAGTAACTGATCTGGCTACTTGATTTTTGGAGAATGCTTCTGGAAATTTTTAGCATCAATACCATATGAAAGTAGGTTGGTTAGAATGGGATATTAATGCTGCTAAAGCATGTTAGGTTATATATATTAAAATATGTATATCCTAAATAAATAGTATTCATGATGAAAAGGTCTTTGCGGGCCCATTGCTAGCCTCATTGCCGGTTGGCTTGCAAGGTGACCCAAGGGGGCTGCCAATGCCACACATTATGTACTGTAGATAGTCGCCCCGCTAACCTCCTGGAAGAGGTCGGCGATCAGTGCTTAGTTCATCGGAATCTGGCTTCTGTTTACGTTCTACATCACGAAACCACTTCCAGATCACGCACCGACGTGCGCCCGAACCCATTAGCTAGAGAATCCAGACATAAGTGTGCTACGGAAAGGGGCAGCGCCCCAACTCCCAACAAAAGAAAGTCCGCAATCGGGTGATTCCGACTAGAGCTAAAGCTGTAAAGAGAAAAAATTTCTTTACATGATTATGCTGTTCTTTGACAGTATCGAAATAATTAACGCAAGCTGTATCTCTAAGGTAATGAGTATAGCTGGGGGGATGTGGTTGAGGCTGTGTTGTGACGACGTCCAGACGACGTTTTGCGGGGCACGAGGCTGGCTGGAACCTTTAGATCTAAGAGCTTCCAGACATCGGGATCCGTCGCGGATAGATCCCTAGGCGTCGTCAAACATCATGAGCGTCCTATCGTGGATCCTCGTCGCACTTGCTATGAAGTTGGAGCGCTGCTCTTCCGCACCAATCCCGAGTCACGACCAAAGTGTTGGCTGGGTGTTCGTTTTCGCTGTCCTAGTACAGATTGTGTAATGGTTGATACTGACACGGTTTTAGGTCCGAGCCAAACACAAGGGGGACGGTCAGGGTAATTAGTGGCTGCGTTGTCACACTGTCCCTATCCGTCTATAGGTCAGAGCCCTCCATGACAGTGTCTAATATGATGGGCTGACGACGATACACAGCGCCATCCACCTCAACATTCCCCACCGCAATGCGACCACGCTGCACCTTTTCTGCAGGAAAGCCAAGTGGGTCGTAATGGGAATATTTTTTCCCGAGATTGTTGTCATGGTGGCATGGGTACAGCGGCACTCTGCGCAAGCGCTGACTATGAAGATGAAAGAGGTTTTGAAAAAAAAAAATAAGGTCCGTAAATGCCCTGGACTGTGAACCCACTATGCTGATTTCTTTCAGGAGAGCTCTGCGAAGAGGTTGACGCTGGCACACGGCTTCTATGCGGGGATGGGTGGGCTTGTGGTCGACGACAAAGGCCGAGATGAACTAGGGTTTGTCCCGGGTTCACCGCAACTCGCCATCACCGCCACGGGGTACCTCTTCCTCATGAAGCATGGCAATCTACCTGACATTCCCAAGGAATCCATTGCCGCCAAAAGCAAATCCGACAACGTAGCCAAGGGCTTTGTATGCGTACAAGTCCTCTGGTTCTTCGTCGAATTCGCCAGCCGCATCTGCAATCACCTTCCAGTAAGTTTCCTGGAGGTAAACACCTTGGCACACGTTATCTGCGCCCTTCTCATGTTCGCGTTCTGGTGGCACAAGCCGCTCGACGTCTGCGAACCAACGCCGATCTCGAGTCCACTGGAACCGTCCCTATTCGCGATTATGCACATGGCGAGTGACATTAACGACACACGAAGTCGTTCCGCTCCGAGCAATCCTGAGATTGCCTCGCTTCGATACCGCCCAAATTGTGGCCAGGTTCAGGGTGTCTCTGGTTTCCGGGAATGGGAACCCCACGCTGCACACGGGGACAAGGACGAGCGGAGGTTGAATTTGGCCTCTCAAGCTCTCAGGGACGTTCCTAGTCTCCTTCGCGACCCGGGGGAGATAGGAGCGGCCAGGGATCAGAGCTCAGAGTCATACATATTCCAACCGGGGCAGGATTTCATGGCCATTGACCGGGTCACGAACTGGGGGGTCGTAGGCCTCCTCGAAACGGGGGATTGGGACAACATCGCCTTCTCTATCGCAAATGTGGCGTATGGCGCATTCCACGCACTGGCATGGAGTAAATCTGCTCCGACCCCACTCGAGGGGCTGTTGTGGGAGGTATCTGCCCTCGTGATCGCAGGTTTGGGGCTTGTATGGGTGGTGATTTTTTGGAGGGTCAAAACCCTCCCGCCTCACGGCACCTGGCTCTTCATGTTCCGCGACAGCTCCAAAAATCCCTTGGTCAGGATTTTCAGTATTTTTAACTCTTCCATCTACGTCCTCCCCAGAATATTTCTTGTTCTGGAATCCTTTGCCAGTCTCCGAAATCTACCCATCGGAGTCTATGAATCGTCGACTTGGTCGCAGGTCTTTCCTCATTTTTGAAGATTTTTGCTCTTCAATCTCGTTTTTGGGGCTATGGCGGTTGGTTGGGGAGGTTCTTTTTAGCGGAAAGGTCTGTCTGGTAGAGATACGATAAGTGGAAATGAAATGACATGAGATTCCCCCACATGAGGTGTGGCCTGGGCAACCCCCTTTGGGTTACCCTGCCACCGGACCCGCAATGAGACGAGCAACCTCACTACCACTCGTTTTTTCCGTAGCATGCAGGCACCCGAGCAGAGTATTGAGCATTCCACCCCACCGGCCCCGATACTCTCCACAACACTGATAGCACTAGGCGTTGCGTAGCGCCCACCCAGCGGTTCGACTGCCACGACTACACACTAGAGTCTCGTAGTGCAGGCGGCTCCGACAACGGTGGCACGCAGTTCAGCAGCCCCTTTACAGGACAAATTTGCCTGCACGAGCCACAAGTATGTCCTTCAATGATACGATGGTCCTGTTCTGACATTAGAGTTTCAAGAACCCATCATGACTACCTACCAATCTGTCCTCCTCACCCTTCTCCTCATAACCAATCTTGCGCTTATTGGCCTTGTTGCCGCAGGCCTAGGAATCCTCGTCAAGATCATCGACTGGGAAGATCATACTGTGGGCGTTGGGGTTCCGGGCTATGTCAACGTGCAGGGCGACGTAGGCATAACGGGCACTGTACTCGTAGATGGCAGCGTGGCTGCGACTGTACCAGGAATAGTAACCGTGACATCGTTTTGAAAAAGGGGAAGGGGGAGAGACAGAGCCATATGGGCCCGCACGACATCAGGATGCACCAACATGGTTGGATTTTTTTTTTCGCGGATAGGACTGGTATATATATATATATATATGAGTGTGCTACTACTACGAAAAAACAATTGTGATAGAGAACGCAAAGTTGGAATAATAAAAAAACTTTCTCCCCTAGAAAAAAAAAACCCATCAAGAAACTTGGGGGAAAAAAAATAAAATAAAAATTTAACCGGGATTTTAATAATAAAACTGAGCAGCGTAATATTTATGCGGGTATGTTTTGAAATATGTATTATACAATAGGTCACATGTTCATTAGCATCCTTGATATTATTATTATATTATATATATTTGGCTACAAGATTGAAGACCTACCTATAGCAACAACTACTTGTAACAATGTCTACTTCGGAGACGGTAGCCATATAGAAGATGCTAGATAACTTATATGTTCCACTCTACTCTGTTTTACAGGTAGGCTCCGCTCATGATGATGAAAGGTCAGAATTGAGAGCAGGAATGCTCGTCCGTAGGTCACCGTATGAAAGAAAGGGAAAAAGACTAGTAACGACACATGCGGCTAGAACACAACAACCACGATGCCATTTTGTTGTCTGCGTGTGCTGCTGCGCTCCGGCCAGCTAGAACGCCGTTCAGCAAAAATGGCTCTCCCAACCATTAACGTATTACACGGCGAGTTCGCTTAACCCCGCGAGTTCGCGCATGCACCACGGACACCACAACACAATTTCAAAA